>BSBK01005292.1:487500-560000 GCA_027943335.1 Chamaecyparis obtusa
ACAAGAAGAAGAAAATCAAGTATATGAGAACTATCTCAAAATTGTAGATGCTTACAAAATGAAGTTTGTATCACTTAATTGGATTTTTGCTCCTTAATTCAAGTTTTTCTCAAAATTTGCAAATAAGGCTTTAAGGTTCAACACATAACTTTGCTTCTTCAAATTTGTTTTGGTTCCCCTCATTGTTGTTGTTTGTGTTGACTAACTTTGTTGGAGGAAAACACATTGGAAATGAGCTATAGCCAAGGTAAGCTAAAAATGACAAAAATCACTCAAAAATGCCCCTAGCTTATGCTAGCTACAAGGAAAGGTAAGCCTCAAACTAGTGAATATTTTCCCTTAAATTGTGGCATTGGTGCATTTGAAAATCTAGTAATTACAAAACAACCTATCTTTGTTTGGAAAGTTTAGCACTTAGGCCTATGCTCTTCACTTCTTCTAGTGAATCAAAATGCCAAAGGTGTTGAACTTTTTGATTAAGAAGAAAGGTTGAGGAATCAAGCACATAAGATCAAAGCCCCTTGTTTGTAGAAGAGAGTAGAAATACTCAATTCTCTATAGTTAGTGGGTGAAATAATTGAACATTGTTTATTGTGTTTTGGAAATTAAGAAAAAGTTAGGGATATGCTCTTCACCTTTTAGGTGAACCAAATGTCCAAAAACTTGTTCTTAACTCCATTTCCTTGCTTTACGTAAACATGCTAGAACATTAGAGGGCCTACCTACCGAGAAATTGCCTTAACGAGGCCGGTGAGAGGGAATGACCCAAGTGGGAGACAACCATTTTTGCTGTGGTACTTTCCAACCCACTATAATCAAACACACTTTTCCTTAAAAGGGAAGTGGCTAGATTGTGTGTGAATTGCTTCACTTCCTCTAGTAGTCCTTTCGAGGATTTCACCAAATCGTGCTTTTGTGCGTGTGGGAAGCCCGCAAGTGGGAAAAAGAACTTGGCATAGTTTAGAATTGATTATTCATTAAATCCTTGATAAATTAGCAAACTACCTTATAGATCCAAACAATGTTAAAAGCCAAATTTGACTATAGGTAGACTGCATGGAATACTTTCTTGTTCAATACTTGTGAAAAATGACCGAGAACATACACTTTAGTGTGGTTTTAGAGACATGATTAAAATTTGATGTGTGTGTTGTGATTGTGTTCCATTTTCAAACAAGAAAATTCCATAAACTTGATCTTACAATTTTTTAAATCTAAAATTTACAATCTGGTCAGCAAAGTGCTGCATGTGCACAGAGAAATACCGCGTGTCAGTAGTAAAGTCACGCTTGTGACTGTTCAAAAAATGCTTATCAACCGTAAAGTCACGTGTGAGATATATTAAGTGACGCTTGTAAAAATTTGAAAAATGCCTATCAACAGTAAAGTGCCACTTGCACACCTGCAGTGTGCCACCTAAATCAATTCCAGTCGACGCGTATAACCCTTTAAGTCACGCCTACATGCAGGCAAGTGACGCCTAGAAATAAAAAGGGGAAAACAGTGAGCATTTCCTGCCAAAAAATTTTGGTTCCAGATTCAGATACCCTTTTGGCTGTTTTATTTGGTCCAGTACCCTACCTAGTCAGAAATCCTAGTTTCGAGCAATTTTGAAATTTTCACAAGGACTCAGCCATAAACAAGCAAGATCAAGTCTATTTTCACACGGTTTATGTTCATGCCTGCTTTTACTCGATCATATTACGTAAAGCATACCTTGCAAGTAGACGAGACTTATCTGAGACAAGGGCTTCCTTACCGAAGTGATACTTCTACCACCCTAAGAGTACCCCAAGAATCACTCGTTCAAGAAGCAGAAACCAACATGATGTACTACGGTGGCTTGGGTAATAACAACAATAGTGGCATCGATCCAAACAATCAGGGTGATGCCAATAATGGTGGTATGGACCCAAAAAATCAAGGTAACACCAATAATGGAGGAATAGACTCAAACACTCATTGAATTGATAACACTAACCCTATGGCTAATGGTTGTACACACTAAAATGGTGCACTTCTATGAACCATTACATGCAAGGTTGCTCAAGAATGAGGCCTCACAAAGCGGCTCATAGCTCTCTATGCATGGAGTTGCAAGGGACTATGATGTATTTGCTCTCAGCTAGAGCTACAAGCTTGTGACCTTGCTAGTCAACCATACAATGAGAGATTCGAATGAGGACAAGGGCAAGAGTGCCAATATCCCCAAAGAATCAAATGGAAATGCAATGCAAATGCAAGCTAAGAAATGGAAAGAACAAGTGTTACAAATCCTTCCTATTAAGCTATGTGAAGTTATGATATTACATGAAAGGAAATCTAAGCTATGAAATGAAGCTATAGATGCTATGATAATTCAAGAAATGAAGTCTAAACTATGAAGCAATGAGGAAATCCAAGAAAATCTTGATGTAGCAATGATCTCCCAAAGCTCCAAATGCACCTAGAAAACCTGCAGCATAACAATAGCATGAAAGAGATGGATATCCAAATGAAGGAGAGAGCTCTCCTTTTATAAGAAATGAGGTGAAATGGACCATTGAGATTAAGAGGCAAAAGTCTTAATCAGCGGTGGAGCTTGAAAGAGGAGCAATCCATGTGCACAAGTATCCTCCAATAAGAAAATAGGAGTTGACTTTATGTCCATATGAGACAAAAAGTGTTTTTCTCCTTTTTATAAAATAAGAATAATACTTTATTTGTGCAACTTAGGATAAGAGGAAAGGGTGGGCTTTTTATTTAATCAAAAGGGGAGAAAATATTCCTTTTAATCAAATAAAGACTTAGGATAAATGATTAGCCCAAATGATTAAGACTTGATCAAGAGATTGATATTGTTAAAAATATTGATTATCGATAAAATTGATTCAGGATCAATAAATCAAATAAATGGGGCCCAAAGTCTAGGCGACCATTTTTGGGTGCATACATTTGCTCCTCTTTGAGTAATGTGTGATCAATTTGGGAACACATACAGTAAAAGAAGAATTGAAATGTGAGATCGATCTGGGATCACAAAACAACTCAAATATGAGGTCGATTCGGGATCATATCCGGACAAAGCATAAACAAAGGTCTTTGAACATGAGGTCGATTCGGGATCACATTCAAAGTAGGAGATAAGAATCTCAAGTTTGAGCAAGAGCTCTCAAAAGATGTCTGAATCAAGAGAATCAAGAAAATCAGGGATGAGAATCCCATAAATACTGCCCCTTTGGAGTCAAAATCGAAATCAGATAGAGGAGAATAGCAAACTGATGAAGAGTTGATCAAATCAGCATGAAATCACAATCGAAGATAATTGATAATAGGATAACCATCAAATAGTGAAGATATGCCCCAGGTTGATGAGGTTTGACTGAAAAAGATATAGGATAAAGATTAAGTCAAACCTCAAAGAGAGGAAGTGAAAGGGGTGAATGAAAGACTAGAAGTTTGGAAGACATGGAAAGGAAGAAATTCCATCAAAGATTGAAGAATTATGCCTTAAAAGGTCAGTCAACTACGTAGAAGAATGAGAAATCTTGGAAACGCGACTCAAATTTTGATTTCGAGTCCAAAAATGGATAGAAAATGATGTGATATGAAAGACTAGAAATGAAAGATATGATTAAGAAGAATCAGAAAATGAGCACAGTTGACCAACTAGTCCATAGATGATAAAAAGAAGAGCTCTTTTCATATGCAAGATGCAAAAACTAAACTATGATGAACCTAAGAATGCAAGCTACTATGAAAGTGGTTGACTTGCAAGGTCACAATGCCTATAGACATCTAATTATCATCATTGAGCATTATTGGTAGCGTCGTAAGATCATACAATGCACACTAGCATAACTATGTGGATATGAATATGATCTTTATTAGATAGAAATGTAGAAATCCCACTTAGGCATCAAAGACATGGAGGTCAAGATGACTAATGCAATGATATTACCTAAGTTTGATATGACAAGATTATGCTTGTATCAAGACACATGAAAGTCAGGATAACTAGAAGCATGCACTCGCATAAAATAGGCAAGGATAATACCTTGTCAATCCATAGTGTCAGGTAGGACCAGCATAAATGCTCATGACAGTTAGGATCAACAAACTATACCCACAAGCAGATAAAGAAATAAAACATGTTCTTATGCCCTCAGTCTTCTAGCTATGCATCATTGAAAACTTCTCAGGGATAGACCACTCATCAAAGAAATCCTCATAGATAGCACACAAAGAAAAATAAAGCCAATATATCTCAAGCGAGTTAATTGTTTAAGTGCGTGTGTGTAGGTCATAGAGTCAAACTTTGAGTATCCCACCTGCTGAGTGAGAGATATCGCATCATATGAGACTGTTGGGTAAGACACTTGATAAGTGTTAAGAAACACTCGACACAAGGGTAGTGTTGAAAAACACTATTTGGGGTGGTGTTGAAAAACACCGGTTGTGAAATGCTCCAAGAGACAAACACACCTAAAAGACCAATGCTAATAGTTATGCCCCCTAGACAAAGAGAAAGACCAATTCCAGACTAAGCCAAATAAGGTCAAGGCATGATGGAAAGGCTCAGTGTCGAGGACACATGCTAAAAAATAGGGGTACAAAGGCCTCAAGTAGCGCTTGTTTCCAGGTTTTCACCACTTGGATTCTTTTTTCATTTTTTCATTTTTTAGATTTTTTGCTACCAAGGCGCCTGTTTCCAGGTTTTCACCAAGGCACTTTTTTCTATTTTTTGAATTTTTGAATTTTTTTGAATTTTTTGTATTTTTTCAAAACTTTTTATGCTTTTTAGGATTTTTTCAGCATCATATATCAATTTTTTTTTGTATTTTTTCAAGATCATAAAATATGTACAAAGAATGCCCCTAGACAGAATGAGCATCAAACTCCCAAGCAAGATCACATCATGTATTCCCAATGTCTAGGAAAGTGAGGGACAAGATGGATAAGCAAGCTGGTGAATGAGATGGAAGACATGAGAATGAAGGAGAGTGAAGGGAAGAAATCCTCAAGGTCAAACTCCTCAAGAGTACCCAAGCTAGGGAAAAATTATTGTCATGTAAAGCACATTTGGACAAGCAATGAGAGGCTAGCATAGGACAAGTCACAAAAGCGCACTGCAAAAGAAGGAAGGATGCAGTCCAAAGGAGTAAACATGTCAAGAGGCTTCATAGCATTGTGTTTTACTCTTTTTTTATTAGATCAAGACCAAAGGGGAAAAGGATAGTGAAAGGCTAGAATGAATGGAGGAAAAAAATAAAATGAAGGCTAAACATGACTGGAATGAAAGCAAGATCATCGTAAGATAGCTCACAAGATAGCCCAATGTTCGTGTATAGTTCAACCTTGTCAAGATCAAAGAGAGAAGACAAAATGAATGAAATATGTAGAAGAACTACGCATGACGCCTGATTGCCAAGTTTTCATCATGGTACTTATCCAAGGCACCACAAGAGAGTGGTTTTCACCATAGGATGAATTTATTTCTCTTTACTTTTGCTACCAAGGTGCCTGTTTCCAAGTTTTCACCATGGCACATTTTTATTTTTTTTCAATTTTTTGCTATTTTTCGAATTTTTCTATTTTTTTTATTTTTTTGGAAGAAGGCAAGCTTTTTAGATAATGCTCTTTGAAAAGATAAACCATGATATGCCAAGGATTCAAAATGACATGCTCAAAGATGCTGAAGGGGAAAGGAAGACGCATGAGGAATAGGCAAATGAGGAAAAAATGATAGAAGGTAGAAGGATAATGAATGGAAGGAATGTGAAAAGGTAGATGGAAAGAAAGGTAAGATCAACATCAATACACACCTTGAAGGGTGACGGGAAAAATGGAAGAAACGTAAACCATATTCTAGTCCAAGTGCGAACCATATTTTGGTTCATTATTGCTATCTGACTCCTCGAAGAGAGGATTGGTGTGCTTGTTATAATTCTCAAATGTGAATGGAGGAATACGAGAAGGAATATGAAAAATGTTTAGTAGAGGTTGTGGTTCAGGCACATGGAATGGAAGAATGTTTTTGGAAAAAGATGAAGTGGAAGCCTTTGGAAGCTTGAATGTCAACTTCACTTTTTGCTCAACATGAGACTTTTTCAAGAGAGACTTTGGAATCCATATAGCTTTAAGCTTTTTATTTTCTTTTGATGTGTTAGAGAGAATATCTTCAATGATAGATTTTGGAACCCATACTTGTCTTGTGGTTTTCTTCTTAGATATCTCTTTTGAATTTATGCCCCCATGTCAATTAGAGGAGACATGGTGATCATCTTTTTTTGATGAATTCTTGTATTGCTTCTTTTTCTTATATTGACCATTCAAGTTACTTCCAAAAGACTTGGGACTTGTGGAAGAAGAAAGACAATATGACTGGTTTAGATGGGTGAGTGGATGAAAAGGATTCAAGGGTATGCATCTATGTTGACCTTGAGGAAAAATAGGAGATGGAGGGATGTAAGGACCCAAAATGGATGACGAATTAGGAGAATTAGGAGGGGAAAGTGAAGGGACATAAGGACCCAAGATGGAAGGAAAATGTGAAGCTCTTGGTAGTGGTGGAGGAGGTCCAAGGATGGAAGTGGAAGATGCAAAAGGATAATCAATAAGTTCATCAACATCTATATGAAAACCAAGGACATCAACATCTTTAGAGTGAGCATTAGGATTTTCAATAGGATCCTGGACATCTTGAATAGGAGCATCTTCTTTGATAGGATCATTCAAAGCTTGCAAAGATTTAGGAAGAGAAGAAAGTGGAAGTGAACATGGAGTGGTAGAACAAGAAGATGGAATACTTTGATCTTGACAAGGATCGTTGGGTAGCATAAGCGTATCAACTTTATTTTGATTTTCAATAGGATTTACATTAGAAGTAACAACATCATTTTTAATAACCTTAATGGAAGTATCATCTCTGGAAAGCGCAAGTGTGGTAAGGTTATTTTGATTATCAATAAGCTCAACGGTGTAAGTAGTAGCTTGATCTTGCTTAGGAGATGGTGGAATGAATGCGGAAGAGTGCAAAGGATCAAAAGAACCATGAAATGGAGGAGATACATCATGAAGAGAATTGGATGATATGGAGGGTTCCTGATCTTGATCTTTATTTATATTTTTTTCTTTATCATTTTTAGGGTCCTCTTGACATGGAGCCACTTCTAAGGACAAGGAAGCATGTTGGAATTGTATGGAAGACTTTGGAGGAGATGCTGAAAGACTAGCTAAAATAGGCATTATAGCATTTAAAGACTTAGGCTCTTTAGGTTTAGCATTATTGAAAGTATTTGCAGCCAAGTGAAGGTTAGCTTGAGTATCTTTAAGAGGTAGCCCTCGAGGATAACTATAGAAAACTGCATGAAAAGAATTAGGATCTTTGTTGGATGAAGGATTTGAGACAGATTTGGAAGGCTCGGAAGCTTTAGGAATGTGTGGATGTTGGAGGAAGTAGAGGATGGAAGGGAACCATCACAAGACAAAGGTTCAACATTAACATGATCTTGCTTGAGAGCGTCATCTTTATTTTTAGCATGAATGTTCTTAGAGGAGAAATGCTCATAGTATCTACGTTTATAATCAACATGGAAAGCTTTCTCTTCCTCAATAGAAGTAGATGTATCATATTGTTCACAACAAATATCATAATTTCTCTCAAAATCAGAATCATAGGGATCACCATCACAATCTATCCAATAGGATGACCCTTTAGTAATCCTAAGCACACGACGAGGAGGACTCTTAGGAATAGAGGTGCCATAAGTATTGCTACATTGTCCATCATCATAGTCATCATAGTCATCATAGTCATCAAAGGTAGGTGTGTCACTCTTTGTGGAAGAGACATCACAAGGACTATCATGTTGCTCTTTATGGTATGTCTTCTGAAGAGAAGTAAGACTCTTAGGAGAAGTAGAAGAAGAATGAGATCGTGAAGAAGAGGAAATTGAAGACTTAGTGGAAGAAGAAGACTTGGATAATGAGGAATTCGAATAATGTTTAGGAGAGTCATGATAAGATTTGGAAGATGAAGAATGTGAAGAGTGTTTAGAAGAATCATGATAAGATTTAGAAGATGAAGAATGATGAGAAGATTTAGAAGATAAATAATATTTGGATGAGATCATGAGTATGATTCTAGCAAAGGCATTTGATTTAATTGATTTTTCTTTTATTTTTGTCATAAATTCATCACTCATGAGAATTTTGGAGGAACAACACTTTTCGAATATGTCAATGAGCTCAAGATCGTCTATTCTTAAGAGAGGTTCCTTAACAAGATAGTCAAGATTCATGGTTATAGAAGAGGAGGAATCAAGCATGGAAGAAATGAATAGATGAATAGAAGAAAGTAGACTAGATAATAAGAGGAAAAGAATCAAGAAGAAGAAGAAGAAGAAGAATTTCCCATGGGAATAGAAGACTTTAGAAGAACATGGGAAATGGAGAAGAAAGAAGAAGACTAAGAGCCATCTTGTGCAATTGATACCATAACGTTCATTGAGATGTTGAGCAACATGACAACACCTAGGATCTAAGATCTGGACTGACCAAGGAAGACTGAAAATAGAAGACCCTTGGTAATAGGATGACCTCACAAAATGTCAACACCAAAATAGGATAATCAAAGTTCTCTATTGTCCAAAGAGAAATGAAAAGATAGAAGAAGGGGCTTTACCAACACTGTCAAAGAGGTGCTTCAAATCAAAGGGTGACTACCCTTGCACTTTTGAACCAGGAGGTTGGACTAGGCCGAAATATAATTGAAATTGAGATTAAATGAAAATTATTTGGACAATAAGAGTATGAGAATTTCCCAAGAATGTAGCTCACAATTCTAGAGATAAACTTTCTCACCAAGAACAACCTTCTAATGCGATATTTCTCTTTGGCTAATGTGATACTGATGTTGATCTTGACCAATTTGTACAAAATTTTGAGTT
Source organism: Chamaecyparis obtusa (assembly GCA_027943335.1). Taxonomy (NCBI): domain Eukaryota; kingdom Viridiplantae; phylum Streptophyta; class Pinopsida; order Cupressales; family Cupressaceae; genus Chamaecyparis; species Chamaecyparis obtusa. The sequence goes on from BSBK01005292.1 coordinate 496,431, forward strand.
TTTAAGGTCTAATTTCAAGTTTCTGAATGTGAGGGTGAAAATGTCTGATTTCAATCACAAATTCAATAGCAATTGGATAGGTTTGCAAATAGTAGGGGATCAAACATGTCTTCAAACACTTGAAACAAGGGCAAAAGTGTTAGGATTAACAAGGCAGAAATAACAATTATGTGCAAATATAACTAATATCAGAAAATAATAAACCACACAGAATAGAACACAATGGCACACAGATTTAACGTGGTTCACCCAATCCCTGGGCTACGTCCACCAACAGCAAGTCCAATATAATTATTATCCAGTGATTACAACCTGATTACAATTCGTAATCCCTTACAGCCCAACTCTGCCGCAAGTACTAAAATCATACATCGTAAAAATCCCTAACCCTAAGCTATATTATACAATATTTTCCCGCTTTAGGGTTAGAATGAGTTATAAGTAGTCGGCCCAAATAACCAAAAAAAGTAGTCGGCCTCAAAAATTTTCCTCGGGGGCTGCGCCCCCGAACCCCTGCTCTTGGGGGCTGCCACCCCCAAACCCCCGCTCGGGGCCCGGCCCGGCCCCGAACCCCGGCGAGGTCGGGAGGAAAAGTGTACAGTACTTTCCTGGATAGTACTTTCTTGATTAGTCACCACAAGCTAACAATCTCCCACTTGGTGACTGATCAGTATCCACACTATACTAAAAAACCTCCCACTTGGAGACTGATCCTGTAGCAATACCGCTACCCACATGAGGCTCCCACTGGATTGAACCACCTTGGACTCAGTTGTTCCTTTATTTTGTTCAGTCTAAAAGACCAACTGAAGCTGAACATGAGTTCAACTTCTCCCTTGTTACTACCTTGGTAAACATATCTGCTGGATTATCATCAGTATGAATCTTTTCCAGCCTTAACTGTCCATCATCCAAAACTGATCGAATGAAATGGTACCGCAACTGTATGTGTTTTGTCTTTGAGTGCAAAGCAGAATTCTTTGCAAGATGAATGGCACTTTGGCTATCTGTATGTAGAAAATTATCCTTTTGTGGATGTCCCAATTCTTCCATAAAGAATTGAAGCCATATCATCTCCTTGGCTGCCTCTGTAGCAGCAACATACTCTGCCTCTGTAGTGGATAAAGCAACCACCTTTTGTAGTCGAGAAATCCAACTCACTGCTGTCCCACCAACAGTAAATATATAACCTGTAGTACTCCGCCTGCTATCTATATCTCCTGCCAAATCTGAGTCAACATAGCCTTGTACAGTAGTAGTAGAACCCCCAAAGTGTAAACACTTACTGGATGTGCCTCTCAAATATCTGAGAATCCATTTGACTACATTCCAATGCTCAATATCAGGGTTACTCATATAACGGCTAACGACTCCCACTGCGTGTGCAATATCTGGCCTAGTACATACCATAGCATACATTAAGCTCCCTACAGCTGAAGCATAAGGTACCTTAGACATTTTAGTCTCTTCTTCTGGTGTCTTGGGACACATATCCTTAGTCAATTTCAAATGACCAGGCAAAGGTGTGCTGACAGCTTTGGCATTTTCCATACAGAAACGTTGCAACACCTTCTCAATATAATCAGCCTGAGATAGAGACAATTTCCTATTTTTCCTATCTCTACAAATTTTCATACCAAGGATTTGTTTTGCTGCCCCCAAATCCTTCATAGCAAAAGATTTTGCTAACTGTTGTTTCAACCCCTTAATGTGATCCATGTTAGACCCAGCTACAAGCATATCATCAACATATAAACATAAAATAATGTAGCTGTCATCATCCAACCTCTTAAAATAAACACAATGGTCAGAATGACACCGACTATATCCATGCCCATTCATAAAAGTGTCAAATTTAATATACCATTGCCGAGGTGCTTGCTTCAAGCCATATAAACTTTTCTGCAATCTGCACACCAAATTCTCCTTACCCTTGACCTCAAATCCTTGTGGCTGAACCATATATATTTCTTCATCCAAATCACCATGAAGAAAGGCTGTTTTAACATCAAGCTGCTCTAAATGCAAATCTTCAGTAGCCACAATACTTAAAACAGTACGAATAGAAGTCATTTTAACAACTGGAGAAAATATCTCATCAAAATCAATACCATGTTTCTGTGCAAATCCTTTTACAACTAATCTGGCTTTAAATCTTTTCGTACCTCCATCCTCTTCTTTGATCCTGTAAACCCATTTATTCTGTAAAGCCCTTTTACCTGCAGGTAACTTACATAAATCCCATGTCTGATTTTTCAGCAAAGAGTCCATTTCATCTGTCATTGCAGACTCTCACTGAAGCTTTGTATCCACCTGCACAGCTTCATTATAACATTCAGGTTCACCAGCATCTGTTAACAGAATAGAATACAAAGATGGAGAAAATCTTTCTGGAGGTCTACTTAGCCTTGTTGACCGTCTAACACTCACTGGGGTGTGTGGTATTTGTTGTTACTGTTGTTGCGGAGCATAAGGAACTACTGGAACATGAACTTGTGGAGTATCATCCAGTACTACATAGTCATTTTCTTTCTTCTCATGTTGCAGCAACAGATCTTTGTACAATACTTTCTCATTGAATATGACATCCCTGCTTCTTACAATTTTATGATTTTCAAAATCCCAAAGCCTATAACCAAATTCATCAATGCCATACCCAACAAATACACATTTCTTTGACTTAGCTTCCAGCTTGGTTCTATTTTCAGAATCTATAAGTGCAAAAGCTTCACAACCAAAGGTTTTGAGAAAAGAATAACTCACCTTCTTACCACTCCATGCTTCCTCTGGAATACCACAGTCCAAAGGAGTAGAGGGGCCTCTATTGATTAAATAAACAGCAGTGTTCACTGCCTCTGCCCACATATTTTTGGGCAGCCTAGCATGCAACCTCATACTCCTTGCACGCTCCATTATTGTCCTGTTCATGCGTTCAGCTACTCCATTTTCTTGTGGAGTCCTTGGTACAGTTTTCTGCCTACGAATACCATTAGAGGAACAATATTCTTCAAATTTTGTGCTGCAATACTCACCACAATTATCAGATCTGAGACATTTTAACTTTTTACCAGTCTCAGTCTCAACCAAGCATTTCCATTTCTTAAAAGTTTGAAATACATCAGATTTCTGTCTAAGGAAATAAATCCATACTTTTCTTGTTGCATCATCTATAAATGTAACATAATACAGAGAGCCATCAAGGGAAGATACCTGAGCTGGTCCCCATACATCTGTATGCACAAGCTCTAATCTCTCATTTTTCTTTTCCTTCCCACTCTTCACAAAACTAACTCTCTTTTGTTTTCCATAAACACAACTTTCACAGAAATCCATATTGACACATTTCAGACCAGGTAAAACTTTCTTTGAATGAAGTAATTTCATACCTTTTTCACTCATGTGCCCAAGTCTGTTGTGCCACAGTGCTGTGTCAGAATCTACAGCAACAATTTGATGTTCTTCCTGCTCAACTGTAGCCACTGTTCCTGAACATTCATTATCTTCTGAAACAATTAAAGTAGAAGGAACAGTATGACCTGTACAAAGATATAAGGTGCCTACTTTCACACCTTTTGCTACTACTAAGGAACCTTTTGAAACCTTCCAATTTTTATCATTAAAAGTAACTGTGCAACCCTCATCACCCAGTTGCCCTGCTGAAATTAAATTCCTACTCAGCCTTGGAACATGTCTTACCTCTTGTAGTAGCCAATGATTCCCATTCTGCAACTTAATCTTAATTTTTCCCTTTCCAACAATCTGACAGGGTTCATTATCTCCCAAATAAACTAGCCCAAAATCCCCTTGGACATAATCAACAAAATAACTTCTATGGGGTGTAGCATGAAATGAAGCCCCAGAATCTAAAACCCATGAATCATCAATACTTTCTAAGGACAAGAGCAAAGCATCCTCCTCAGATTTGTTACTTACCACATTTGCCTCCTTGTTTCCATCATTTTTGTCTCCTTGATCTTTCTTCCGAGACCAACAATCTTTCTTCTTATGACCTGGTTTTCCACAGTACCAGCAATCATTTGGCCCTTTAGATTCAGACCTCTTTCCCTTTGATTTTCCTCTTGATTTCCCACGATTTCCAGAGTTGTTTCCTCTATCTCTTGTTCTGCCTCTGCTTTTTGTGTTCAATACACTACCCGATGTGGATGCCCCTGAGCTTTTCCTACGAATTTCCTCACTCAATATAACACCAATAACATCATCATACTTTAGGGTATTAGAACCAGAAACAGAATTACTAACAGCCATTACCAAGCCATTCCAGCTTTCTGGCAAAGAACACAAAATCAAGAGAGCCCTAACCTCTTCATCAAAAGTAATTTTAACTGAGGTTAATTGACTTGTAACTGTATTAAACTCATTCAAATGATCAGTAACTGATCCACCTTCTACCATTTTCATATTAAATAAACGCTTCATAAGAAATACCTTGTTTGAAGCTGAAGGCTTTTCATACAACTTCGCTAGGGTTTCCATCAGATCTTTAGCTGTCTTTGCTTCAGTAATATTGAATGCCACCGATTGTGCCAGGCATAGACGAATACTCCCCAGTGCCTTCCTATCCAAAATATCCCAATCCTCCTGAGACATTGATTGCTCTTTCTTGGCTACTCCCTCTAATGGCCGCCATAGATCCTTCTGATAGAGATAATCCTCCATTTGCATCTTCCATAACTGGAAGTTCTGCCCATTAAACTTATCAACCTTCAGCCTACCCTCTTCTGCCATTTCTCCCACTTAACCGAGAGACTCTCCCACTAACTCGTGAGACCTGCTTCAGAGAATAGATGAAAGAACGAATGAAATAACCTCGCTCTGATACCACTTGTTAGGATTAACAAGGCAGAAATAACAATTATGTGCAAATATAACTAATATCAGAAAATAATAAACCACACAGAATAGAACACAATGGCACACAGATTTAACGTGGTTCACCCAATCCCTGGGCTACGTCCACCAATAGCAAGTTCAATATAATTATTATCCAGTGATTACAACCTGCTACAATCCGTAATCCCTTACAGCCCAACTCTGCCGCAAGTACTAAAATCATACATCGTAAAAATCCCTAACCCTAAGCTATATTATACAATATTTTCCCGCTTTAGGGTTAGAATGAGTTATAAGTAGTCGGCCCAAATAACCGAAAAAAGTAGTCGGCCTCAAAAAATTTTCCTCGGGGGCTGCGCCCCCGAACCCCTGCTCTTGGGGGCTGCCGCCCCCAAACCCCCGCTCGGGGCCCGGCCCGGCCCCGAACCCCGGCGAGGTCGGGAGGAAAAGTGTACAGTACTTTCCTGGATAGTATTTTCCTGATTAGTCACCACAAGCTAACAAAAAGCAACCTTGTCAAGACAAACACTTATGATATCAAAAATAAAATTGCACCCTATGAATGCTACTGATTGTTTGTATGTTGAGAATGTTTACACTGGTATCACACAATCAAAGACACTTCAAGCAATATCTACCTACAAGACAAGGCTCAATACTTACCAACTTAGCCCACAACTTGATGCCCCCTTGCCTCACACCAAGTGGTTGCCCACAAGAGATATTAGCTTTGTCGTGGAAGTGTCAAACAACACAACCAAAGGGACACATATGGTGAGTATCTTGGGGTGATCCGGGTTAGTCCACTTGGATCAATCCTTGCACTAAGAAGATAAGCAGCTAAATAAGGTGGCCTCTAACCTATGGTTCTTAGTAAGGGCTTCTGTTCATAACACCCCTCTTGCTCCTCATGAAGGACTAGGACCTTGCGGCCTCAAGAGTACCTTAAGCATTCTTGCTCAATGCTTTCCCCATGGTCGCAATCCAATGAGCTACTCACATCAAGCGAAGACAAGTGTTATGTCTACCAAGGTTTTGTGTCCTTGATAGGCTTGAGATTATAGTGGGTTGGAATAGCTCGGTATTAGCTTGTCCCCACTTGGATCATTCCTCTTGATTGCTCAAGAGCAGGCCCGCTAAAGGATTCTAACAACTAAACAAAAAGTGGATCAACTCTTGAGGTTCAAAGTTTTTGGTTCACCACAAGGGTGAAGAGCATACTCCCCTATCTCAAGAATCTCTCCCAAACACACCAAGAAAAGTTCATTTACCCTCTTGTTTTCAAAATTCAAAGATGGGTCAAGATTTTCTGGTTCACCAAAATGGTGAAGAGCATACTTCTCCTACCACCCAGGAATTCCTACAACAAGATCTTAAGTGCCTAATAAATGAAACAACTAGTTTTTGCCACACTTAAAAGGAAAGCAAATGAGCAAGATTTTTTTTTTTGTTTTTATGCTTGGGCAGCCCTACAAAAACCATTAGTAGCCCTCTTTGACATGCGTTCTTTTGACAAATTTCAAGTAATGAGAGCACCTACAACCACAACTTGTTAGACCAACAAGAGTTAGGAGAATCAAAATCCAAAATCTACCAATGATTAGTACATGAAAAATTAGATAATCTGCAAAAATAACTAATCAAATGATAAAATCTAAAAATGAAACCATCATGGTTGGATTAGGCTCGAAAAGACCTTTCCAACAATATATCACACTTAAACTTTTGATACTAATAACACAATCTACAATATTTCACAATACTAATAACCTCACCAAGCATTCCAAGAGTGGGCCCTTTCTTTGGTCTGCAAGGTGAGTGAAGAAACTATGATGTTCTACGTTGGGTTAATCAACAGAACTGTTATTTTATTCCTCAAATTTTACAAAGGGAGAATGATACATTCCAATCTGCATTGGGCTGCTTATATATATGCAACTATAATAGTTTTTACAATCAAATTGATAATACATAACAACACTACCAGAAATTAGCTATGTGCCAAGAATAGACAAAGTTTTGTTATCATTTCGGAAAGTAGCATTGTCTTCATATTCATTGAGCCATGATTTTGTAGTAGTTTAGAAAAGTCTTATTAGTGGGCTCTATTTCCATGTGAGGCTTGAAATGCCTCTTAACTATACTATTTTATAAGCAATAACAACTTATGCTTAATTGGGTTCTTTGCTGTCCATGTAAGAATTTCAGGTGTGAGATATTTATGTTAGTTTTATACATCCATTATATATACTACTCGTGGTAGAAAAATAGGTTCATGGTTGACCACGTTTGTTTCCATTTGTTGGCATGTAACTCACCGTGGATGTTCTCTTGATGTATGAAATCTACGGTGGAGAGGACAATGTTTTAAAATAATAACATGAATAAGTTGTAAGCCAACATTATCCACAATAATTGATGTTTCAGATGTGATAGGAAGATCTTATCAAGGAGGCGAGAGTAAGTTCCCATAATACATAATTAACATGTTAGATAAATACAATTTCATCTATTTATTCACATATTCTATCTAATAACTAGATTACATATTACTCATAAATATTAGATCATATGCAACATAGAAGGAGAAGATGGAATATAAAATGGGGATTGAAATGAGTGTGAAGGCTTATACGAAGGCTAAAATATGGCATAATTTGGGACATAAATTGCTCTCATCATTCCCCCCAACTTGGCTTATTGCACATCCTCGTGCAATCATTATGATCAAGAGGTTGTTGGTGTGAACTAGAAGCACTTTAGGTTTATAGATTTGGCTTTGTCTCCACCCCAAACCATGATAACTCATAGATGAACACAAATCCCTTTCTTTTCTTTACATGATAAGCTTTGTTATTTGTTTCTTCTTCAATAGGGATATCTCTTTCAAATTTTAATAATTTGTTTCTTTGTTTCTTTTCTTTTGCTTGTCTTTTCATTTGTTTTATAGCATCATGGTTCAAAAGGTTACATATAGGAGAAATTTATCTCAATTTCCACAAGAGGAGTTTAAATGGGCGAAATAGGAGAGATGGAAGACAAAACAAAGGCTATTATATGATGGATATAATGGATAGTATGATGGGTTTAGTAAGGGTGATGGATGGAAGATAATAGGGTGACATTCCTCCCCCCAACTTAAAGGTTGATCGTCCACAAGAAACAAGGAGAGGCTATGGAGGGGGTGTTGCATAATGATCAACATAATAAGCAATATAAATAAAGTTAAGAGATAACATAAGGAAAAACAAAATTGGTTGTTTTACCAACATGCATGTGCAAAGAGACCAATGTTGGAACATAGAGAAACTTAACAACTGGTGCCACCAAAATGGATGAATCAATTAACAAGGAACTAAGAGAGGCATCCAAAATTGCAACACCACAAAAGACCGCCATCGAATTGAAATCACTGAGAGAGCATACCACAAGAAGGAACCAAAAACTGGGACAAAGACTGCAACTGTAGGAGCCACCACCATCAAACTGAAGTAGTGTAGAACAAATTATGGAAACACCTCAACTGAATAGGTATATGATAGGTGATCAAAGTGTTGATGACCACACTAAATAAGAGCTTCAAGAGGTAGCTATAGGAGGTTCCCAGAACCACAGAAGCCAACGAGTGTCCCTGAAAAAGAATGAGTAGCCGAAAAAAACAAGAACACCAATTATTACATTTGCTTTTGTCATTTAAATTTATTTATTTTTCATTTTTTTCATTTTTCTTTTTCAAATTTTGATAAAGATAAGAGATTGCTGGCAAGCCAGTTTTCAATCACTCATCACTTAATGGTGCTGTAAAAATAGTTTTCACCACTAAGAATTTATTTTGCAATTAATATCCGCCAGAAACTAGTTTTCAGATATTAATTGGCCAACAACACCTGAAGGTTTTCATTGTTGGATCTTTTATTGCTTTTTTTCCTTTTTTGTTTTCATTTTTTCATTGTTTTTTTTTTTTTCTTTTTTTTCTTTTTTTTCTTTTTCAATAACTGCATAGAATGACCAAAGAACAAGAAATTCTTACATGGATGATGAAAAATGATACCATCCAAAACTTGAGTTTTTTCCATGACCTCACAGAAGGCACTGTTGAAACTTGATTACATAATGAACTTGGAATGATGACTACGAATAATCTCCACAAACTTGGGAATACTGAAACACTTCAGAAATCAACCTTGATCTATGTATCTCACAACACCGAATCTAAAATCTGTTTGAAGAAATTGGAACACACTAGCACACTGAGGTAAGAGAATCACTCACAGTGATGGTGCTACTCATATTTCTCTATGATGAGAGAATAAGATGACATCTCCTTCATTACCAAAGACATAAGTATGGAGTGAAAACTGATAGTAGTCACCAATGTGTCCATAAAACTTCAGAGAAGAGGAGACACATCTTGAGGAAGGAGTATTTCCAGATCATAGCTCAAAAAAATAGTACCACATTATGTATGGATCTCATAGACCCAATTGGATAGTGTCCTTCATTTGATCAAGCTCCAGAGAAAAAGAAATCTCATAGCAAGGTGGTGAACACCTTATGCCAAGATATTCCTGGGATCTTGAATAGTGAAGCACAAGTGAAACTGAGATGCACCAAATAGCTAGCAAACCCACACAATGTTAACAAAGCCAACATAGTATGTTATGCAATGCTTGTGTAGAAAAATATTATCAACTGGTATTGATACTAAGACCATCCCACCATATGAAGAGACCTGTAACCATATTCTCAAAACCAAGCATATCAAGTATAGTAAAGCAATTTTATCCAATTAATAACCCTACCATTAAGTGAGTAATGCATTTTTTACAAATGATAAGTAGAGTTATTAAGATGAATAAACATGTGATAAAAACAAAAGAATGTGATTACAATGAATGTGATTCAATCAACATAGGAATACATACCTTAAATGGTTGAGATGTCACATGTCGAGGTTTGCTAAAAGGACCAATCAAAACAATCAATGAAGCTTGATTGGAAATCATCCAAGAATCACAAATTTGCAGGGATTCCCCCAACTTAATTTCATGCGATAAGGTCACGAGAACATTAGGATAACCAAAGAAATTAGGTAACCCAAAGAGAGTAACACATCTTTAGAATTTTGTGAGCCTTTTTGAATGATAGATAAATCAAATATTTCAATAATTCAATGAATGTACTCCCAAATTAATTGTAGGTTATAAAAGCATGGGGGATTTGAATCATCCAAGGAATCAAGAAATGGTTTTAGTGCTTGTAATCAATGAATGATCATCTTAAGAGACAAGAACCAATAATGAAAAATATATAGATAGTAATACCTTGATCCTTGCTAAATAAATGAATCATCCATAGTGCATTTGGTCATCCTAGGATAATGGAAAGAATCAACAATGAGGAATAATGATCATCCAATTGTAACATATTGGCCATTAATGCATATAATCCCTTATAATTGTGCTTAATCAATTATTGGTCCCAAATCAACAAGTATGTGAGGAATACATATTTTAACCATAGGCCTCCAAAGCTCAATATGTATAAGTACAAAAGTAATAAAATATAGATCTTGGAGAATTTGACAACACATTTGTGGAATGAGGAAAGCATACGATTTAATATTACTTAGTGAATGATTAATATAAACACACATGCTTATGAGTCCAATAATTAAAATTGATGCAATTTGAAGTAGGGGCTCATTTGTGGACATTTGTGATTCACTAAGTATAAAAGAAGAACAAAGTTGATTATGATTCAATGAATGATATTGTTCTTCTAATTTAAGTAAACCAAAATCATATTCCTTAAGTGCATCAATACACTCCAATATTGATTCACTAAATTCAAGCACATTATTAGGTGGTAAAGGGATCCATGAAAGTTTAAATATACTATTAACCACCTTATTATGAAGTGTTGTATGAGGCAATATAGTTGCCTTTGGTGGATATGGTGGAGTGGTTAGAATATGATGTGAATGAGAAAATAAATATGGTAAGAAGTGTGAAGGAGATAAAGTAGATGGGAACAAGTGGGATGGGTGGAATGAAGATGGTAAAGAGGGATATAGTGGTTGTTGCGAGTATTCATTATTCAATTTATCATGCATATTATATAAACAAGTGTATTTTGAAGAAACATGTTGGCAATGTAATGAAATAGAGTGACAATACATGTTACCAACACAATTCATAGCTTGATCTTCTTGAGTTGGCATTTGAAATGGTTCATTTGGTATAAGGAATACTTGTTCACTTCTACCCTTATCATGGTAAGGATCACAAATAGATTGTACCTCATTCACCATGTGAGCTTGGTTGTTCAGGCATATGCATTGGTCGTATTTCCTATAGCAATTAGAACAACAAGTGGTTAAATTTTCATCCTCAAAATCACATTGCTCTAAGAATTCATCAATGATTTTCTCATGTTCAAACATAGAGATAGAATTCTTGCATACCTATGATAATGGAAGATCAAGATCATTTAAGTTGCATTCATTAGGTAGAGAGTATATAAAAATATCACCTTTGGTTGGCGCGATTTCCCCATCAATTTCATCTTTTGTTTTTAAATTTGAAGGCGACACTAGTACATTTGACATCATTTTTCGACTGTTATTTTCGACCATTAATGAAAATGGTTTAGGTTGGTCGGGGTATAGAAGGAAATTTTTATTTTTTTTTAAAACCATGCCCGTGTTCGTCGAACTTTCGACCACTATGATGATAGTCGAATTTTCGATGAATACGAGCATATTACTTAAAAAGAACATTTCAATTCTCATTTTCACTTTTAACGGTTGCAGCGAGTGCGTGAATTAAGATTGTCATTGCTAAGCTAAGGAGTGGAGCGGAGCTTATTCCTGAAGCGTGCACCTACAGCCGAGGTTAATAGCTCATTTCATTACTATCTTTCATGGAGTTTGAGGTATGTTAATCTGTGTTTGCTATATTTCATTACCGCACACTGCATTGTCATTTTCTTGTACTCATCTCTGGTAATGTTGCTTGATATCTTCGATGGATTCTAATCCTAAAGTTAACAAGTTCCCAACTCATTCCATTATAGCATTTATCATTTCATTAGTTACATATATGAAATGTACCCAATTTAGGGCTTCGGTCTTGAAGCATTAAATCAGTCTCCCCAAATTTTGAGCCTTCTAATTACTTGCATACATTACCTTAACTTGCTCCCCTTCCAACAACATTGGATTCCTATGGAGGAGATACAAGTTAAGGTTTGAGTCCCATAACAAAGCCAATCAGAATACCTTCGAACACGGTTTTTCAGAGAATGGAACTCTATGGAAAAAATGTAAATAATACTACGCAATCAAACTTAAAAATGCATGAGTATGAATTTGGGGTGCGTTATCCAAAGTGTAAGTTTATAACTAGTGGCAGACTGTGTCTTAACAAAAAATTTAACCGCACAATGAACAACAGTCACAACAAATACATAGTAGTCTAGCAAAACCCACAAATGTAAATTATGGGTTTCTATAATAACAGGGACTGCATATAGTTCCAAAACACCAGTGCTCGTTTAAGCAAATTGTTCCATAGAAAAAATAGATTCCAAGTGGAGATGCATTAGGAACCTTATTTCTGTTCACTGAGATGTAATAGAAGTTCCTTTTCATTCATTATTTGTTTGAACAAGATTGATACACACTGTGCTGAAAGTTAGACGCCTGGTATCAGTTGACAGATTATAAGTTTTGAGTTTTCTTGCAACAGTCTAGGTTGTTTTCATAATATGACCATCCCATGAAAATCCAAGGGCCCTGGCTTCATGGGATGTGTTATTCTAACCTGTATAATAGCCTACTAACTCCTAAAATGCAAAAACAATGCAACATTGATTGACTATTACGGAACAATGAGGGTTTTGTTATATCTCAGTTATGGAATGGTTATGTTAGGAAGGGAATGATGATATTTGGTTATGAGGCTAATTATTTTAACACTGAGGGAACGATGATATTTGGTTGGAATGGTTATGTTATGAATGGTCATAGGGAGTCTCTGTTACAAAATAGTGAGAACAGATTGGTGTATGTTTTTACTGGTGTTTGTTACAAAAAAAGTAGACTGCTTCAATATAAGGTTGGCTTCTGGTATTTGTTGCAGTACTAATTGCAATTGAATGATTTAGTAGTTTTAACATTCTTTTGTTGTGTAATGTTACTAAATTGTTTGCAGCAAACAAGTGCATTGAGTTGTCAAATTTATCTTTTTTGTTTTCGTAAGTTTTTTGCTTTTGCAAGTCATTAAGATCTCTCAATATTCTTGTGTTGGTTCTACATTATGTATGTTTTGTAACACTTGACAAAATTGTGATCTTGATAAATTTAGATGTTTTCATGGACTGTAATCTTGACGTTACATACATTTACTTTTGGTCAATTTTATTTAAGTTGTGTTACCATTTCACATCTTTTAATCAAAATCTAGGTTTTCTCAACAAATACTTTGCAATGGCATTTGAGTCAAAAATCACAATAAAGAGTAATAAGGCATTTTAGGTTTAAGAAAATTAACAATTTTATTTAGTTGCACAGTGTAAATACTGCATAAATTTCTCACTTGAATAACATGTGAGTGATCCATGAACCATTTTCAGTCAATAACCTCAATGCTTTGAGGCTAATCCCTTTTTGGACTGTGGCTGAATCAGGTCTCATTCATAATTATGAATAAATAGAATTTATTAGCACCACGTAAAAACAATGTCACAAGGCTTACATTAATGAATTGGAAAGTCTTAAAAGTACGATAGCTATTGCTAATATATACCAATGAGAATAAATGTTCACTGAGTTTGGGATTTCCAATATGTCAAAACTAAATTCATGTGTCTATAGAGAAATTAAATCCTTCCGCAATCATGAACAGAAATTGATGCCAGCTCTTCTAGCTTTCTTCAAAAGGCAATTAGATTGATGCAACACTTTGTTCAAAAATAGTATAAAATGCATTTTTCTGTCATTCAAAAATAGTAATTAGAGCTTTTCAAAATTTAACACTTCAGAAGGATAAGTTTTACTTTGTCTTCATTTAGAGGATGGGAATAGCGAACTTACTAATCCCATTCACACTGAAGTGAATACTTCTGTAAATAAAGGCATGAATTGGGAGCCTCCAAATTTCATGTTACCCCAGCTTAACAAGCATTATTGCTTTGAATTATTAGCATTTTGTAAGTTAAGGAGTCCTAGTTTTAGACTTTAAGCTCCACAAAACTAATCTGTAATCTTACTTCATCAAATCAAATAACATAAACAATTCATGCACTAGAGAAAGTTTCTTGGCATTCAAATATTGCATATAGAAAATTTGTATTGATTCCATGAAATACGAACTTGGAATCTCTAAAGAAGCAGTTCTGTGTCAGGATTCTTAACACAATAGTACCAAGGTTTATACAATTCTTTTGGAAACTAAATGGAAACTGGGGAAGTATAGAAGAACCTGTTAAAATGCATGATTGCGGTTCCTAAGTATGCTCTTCAATAGAATATTAAAATGATATATGATTTTATCCATAACAACATTCTTTTAATGTTACTATTACACGTTCATTGGATTGCCTTCACTTGAATTAGATACAAACAAGTGAAAACAATTATTTACAGTTAAACTTTTACATGGATGTGCTTAGATACAATGCAACTAATTCAATCACTCATGTCTAAAACATTACCATCACCTATTTCCATTTCTTTATAGATTTCTCCTGCCATAGTAGCTACTCTTCAATCCTCTATTCCCTCGTAAGCCATTAGCACTATCAAAATTGCTAAATGCCATATGCAACCACTCAAGAATTTCTTCCTGCGTATAATATTCCTCTATGTTTGTGGCTATGCTAGCATGGCCACTTCCTCTATGAGTATGAATGCTTCTATATACAACATTATTCCCCATACCATTCATGTGAAAACTTGGGTTGTGAGTGTTTGATAGGCAATTCAAACCCTGTGGAAAAGGAAAAAGATTCAGGGAGATTAACATATATGCTGTTGGATATCATCTCTTATCCTACGTTATACAAATAACAATGAGGTGTTAACAATTATACTTCTTTAAAATCCATGGAACTAAATGAAACATATTATGTTCCTTCACACAGGTTTTCTATCAAACAATTTGAGTCATGCTTACACTATAATATAAAAAATCAATGTTCATGCTTAGGGAGTTCAAATTCTAATGGCTTGCATTAAAGAATCAACAAGGGAACTGGCAAAAAAGAGAAAATCACTAGCCTGAATAGATCAATGTACTACAGAGTACAAATTCATTTCTCATTCACAATGTTTACACACTTCAATAGATCCATCAACAAAGTAGAAAATAAGTTACAAAATACAAAATTCAATCATTGTGAAAATGCATTCACCATCTTACAATAATAGATATACAACAACATAAAAATGCTCAGAATGCTTAAAGTTTAAATGCAAAAGAATACTGGAGCTTCAAAAATGCAAGCATTACCAAAACAATAAGAGCATATACAAGAACATAATAATACTGGGAAGTTAAGAGAATCTTATTCTAAAAGCTACTCCTAGTCATGGTTAAGATTTTTAGTATAAAGTTATTTGTCCAAACAGTTTTCTGATTTCTCACATAAGCACACAAGAACTGTCATTTGTACTTCATACTAGCTTTGATTTTTAAACCTAACAAGGCAGCGTGCCAAATTGAATTTTATTTTTCTAAATAAAATGAAGAAAACAAAGCCTTGCCATATAATCATATAACTCAAACGAGTCTCATAAAACTTCTTTATCAATTTCCAGATCACAGGCCATACTAAACTTCAGTCCTCCCATTTAATATAATTGTCTCACACATATGCTCCATCTATTGTCCTTGCACAAGATGGATTCAATGATATGTCGATGGTTGAAAGTTCACAAGGAAAAAGGACCATCATTCTACATCAATAACGATCCTCTCACAGTGCACTACATGATCTGAGATCTAAATCATTCAAACTTATGTGAAATACCTATTCTTAGCTTTAGCCTACAAATTCACCTTTGTGTTTTTTGTCTAAATGTACATTGACTTCATATAGGCAGTTGCCCATAGCTGAAGTGATTTTATTGTCTCCACAAAGGCCAATTACCAATTCTATAAAGAATTTGTGTTCGCAGATAATCAACCCAGCTGATCTTCTCTTGATTTTTAGGAGGGCTACAATGGTAAACATCAACAATTACATACACATCCAAGGTGAGCTATGGTAGTAGTAGGGATGTGGCATGGGACCAGATAGGTGGAAATCTTTAATTGGTCATGTTAGAACAGGTAGATAGTTGCATGGCCTAAAATCTTCCACAAGACATTGCTCAGTGAAATGGAAAATATAGTATCGTTGCAAGTTGGGTTTGGCCATCTTGCCCCTGGCCATTGATCTTGTGTCGACCATTAGATCTAGCCACAGTTTAAATAGTCAAACCAAAGATACAACAGTAAATAAAAGGTTTATTACATGACACTTGGTCTCAAAATCATTGGGTGGAGGATAGATACACGGTTGAGGAACATAACCATCCCATAACTTCCTAACATAACCATTCCAACCAACTATCATTGTTCCCTTAGTGTTACATCTCAGTGAACGACAATAAGGTTCCTAATGCATCTCCACTTGGAATCTATTATTCCTAATGTACCTTGAAACATATGAATCATTCTTGTTTGTGCATCCTCATTGTCTATCTCATATTCATGTGTAGTTGATTTAAACAATAGAGAAAGTTACCACCACACATCAAACATAAGGTGCATTTGATTGAAAGATTGGTCATTGTCCCTATAATGACTGTCCCAGAGTGACAACATTTTGGTGAGTTAATTTGTTTGTGTAGAAGTATGAATGGATTGGCCAGATCAATGGATTGGAATAGTGTGATGATTGTCCCATATCCATTCCACATGAATATGAGACAGACAATGAGTATGCCTTGATAAAATTGTTTGTGAATTCCTTAAAAGAAATTGCCAAAGAATGGTACAAAAATATCCTAGACAGTAGTACTATTTCTTCATATTCATATTTCTTCATATTTCTTCTAAATAGTGTGATGATTGTCCCAACTAGAGAATCACAACTTTATATTATAGGTTCTTCATGGCACCTTTCAACTTGTCCAATTATGCAAATTGCCTTGCCTGGGGCAGCTATATCTAGTTGTGAGATTTTCATATTAGCAGTTCATATTGCACTATAAAGGTCTCGGTGCAATCCAAAACTAGTTCTCGTACCTTCCACAGTACTAATACCAATCATGCAATATAAGAATTTTCATCTACCTTCTTTGTACAGGTTTATACATTATTATGCTATTAAGTGATTGGATACCAAAGTTCTTGCTACCATATTTTAGGAACATCATTGATGAGACATTCATTTCACAACCCACTCATAAATTTTAATTTTTAAAGGTAAGAATTGAGGAACGTAGAATTGTGTGAAATTTAATGTTGATTTGAGGCATATATTATTAATTTTTTTGGTAAGTTAGTTCAAACATTAGGTTTTTGGTATTATACATGATGAGCAATGTGTGAATGTAAATGCACACACATAGGCATTGACATTTCAACAACTAGCAATATGGAGAGTTAATTTTTACATGATAAAGAGACTTCATGACACATAATATTATAAATACCTATTATAAAGGTAGCTTCGTAGCGTTTACAAATAACTATTATAAAGGTAGCTTCATAGCATTATATTGAAACCAACAAACATGTGACCATTCACTCTGGTGGAGATAATTGAGAATGCAAGACTATTATTCATATTTTTCTGATAGAGAATCATAGGTGTGCATGTATAGTTCTTTTAGACAATAAAAATTGACATCCAAATAAAAAGATATATTGATTTGATGAGTACTTGGCAAGCTGATTTTTGACTTACACTTGGATTTGGATTTGGTTTTGGTTAAAAGAATTAGCTAGTAACTTGGCATTATTATTGGAGGTGCTTAACTTTGGAAAGTTACCATGTTAATGTCATTAAAAAAATACAAAAATTTAAGGCCTACAAGATTTTATGATAATGTTCTATTTGAAATAGGGTGCTCAAGTTAACAATGAAATAAAAAAATCCATGCTTGTATTCATATGATTAGGAGAGCTTTCTTTGTGTTTTCATTACTTAAGAGCAGCCTATATATGGAGGTAAGGAGTCCTACAATGTTATTTAGTTTCCCTAGTTATTTACCTGATTTTATTTATTTAAATCTACTCTTTACAACTATTTTTCTATCTATAAACCCTCTATTGCTATTGTAATTTGGTATGATAAATGTCCCTTTGCGTTGAGAAAATTATAGTTGAGAAAATAGTTGTTCAGTAACGATTTGTATCTGTAGGTTGCAAACAAATCATCTTTCTTCCACCAATGAGTCATTCCATTCAAGAAAGACCATGTTTGACGATATCAACGCACAAAAAAATAGGGAGACAATTCCTAGACTATGGTCTAACTTAAAAAGAAAAGGTGATGGAAAATGTTATTGTCCTTGCAAAATTTGTAAGGGCTTAAAGACTCGAAGATATCTAATCAAAAAAGCTGAGGAACATTGTAGGCAACATGGTCACATTGAAGGGGGAAACAAATTTCGTCCATTGGTATGTATTTTAATAATTTATAAAATACATAAGACATGATTTGATGATGACATCACGGTCATGGTTAATATAAGGTCATCATTTTCATATAGGTCAACGTCCCTGAGTTTCATGTTATGGACCATGACAATCCGGAGAATGTGGATTTCCAAATGAGGGAACATGGAGGTGTGAATATAGAAGTAGAAGGTAATGATACCATGGAAGAAGACCATGATGATGAAGAAGATCATGATGATCGAGATGATCATGATGATCAAGATGATGATGATGATGATGATGATGATGTTGATGTAGAGCTTGATGTACCTATACTTGAGAAGGCACATGAGCCCCTATATGAAGGCTCTGAAACAACTCTTCTTGCCGCTATATTGTTGTTGGTGAACTTGAAGGTTATGAATAGTTTATCCAACGTAGCAATGACACGTATGTTAAGGTATGTCATCTTTTTTCATTATTTTAGTCATAATTCCCTTACAATTAACATTGGGTGAATCTTGTAGCAATTAATATTATTTAAATTAACAAATTATATTTTTGGTCATAGGTTGATAGGTGAGTGTTTGTTACCACCATCAAACATTCTACCTCGCTCGTACTGAGAATTATCTACCATTATGAAAGATATTGGAATGGAGTATCAAACAATACATGCATGTCCGAATGATCATATTATATATCATAAACAACATGAATTTGCAACAGAATGCCCTATTTGTCATATTAGTAGATATCAATCAAATCGAATAACAAAAAAGGTGCCTCACAAGGTTCTTCGACATATTCCCATTATTCCACGTCTGCAACGATTATTCAGGTGCAATAGCTTGGCACAATTTATGGATTACCATGCACGCAATAGAAGTCAAGATGACATTATGCGAATGCCTATGGATGGTTTGGCATTTAAGGAAATAGAGAAAAAATGGCCACACTTTAAAGAAGAACCTCGTAATCTCAAGCTTTCATTGGCAGCAGACGGTGTCAATCCTTTTGGAGAGATGAGATCTATTTACTCGGTGTGGCCTGGTTTTGTTATCAACAATAACATACCTCCTTGGTTGTCCATAAAGAGGGAGCACATAATGTTGGCACTGATTGTTCCAGGTATTTTTTGATTTAATGGTCATCTAAATTAATTTATTATTAATAATCCATCAAAATGGTCATAATAATTATGTAATGTTTTTGTTCATTCAACTAGGTATGTACCAAGTTAAAGATATCAATGTATATATTGAGCCCCTTATCGACGAGTTGATGGTGTTATGGAATGGGGTTACTATGTATGACATCTCTAGACCAATAGGTCAAAGACAATTTCAATTTCATGCAATGCTTGTATGGACAATACATGATGCCCCTAGGCTAACACATTTTTGTGGTATGTTCTCTTCTTAACACCTCTTTTTGGTATGTTATAGTGCCAACACAAAGTTAACACATTTAATCCAATTATACACGATCTTGTAAGTCTTTAGACAAAGGGAAAATTTGCATGTCTAGTTTGTGGTCCAAAGATGAAATCTCGTCATTCAAAAAGTTTAAGAAAGCAGGTGTTCGATGAGAATAGACACTTTCTCCACAAAAATCATCAGTACCAAATTATCGAAAAACATCTTTTCAATGGGAAAGAAGAGACTACATCAAAGCCACAGAGAATGACACCTCGCCTATGGAAGTCGGCATACAATAAAATAAATCGTCGAGGTAATGTCATTCCATCTGATGGTTTTTATTTCAAATTTATATTTTGATATTGTGTTTTGTTTACTGATGATGTAATTGATGCTTGTGAAGGTCGTCAAGGCATCAATGACCAACTTCCAAAAGGACTAAAAAGTTATTCTATGCAATTTACTAGGTTGTTGTACTACGAGCAACTCCCAATTGTGCATTTGTTTGATCCTATGCATATTGGAAAGAATGTAATAGAGACATTATGGAAAATTTTGGATGGAAGGCGTGACAAAGACCAAATTGTCAAAATTTGTAGTGACATTGAAGAATCCAACCATGCAATGAAAAATGGCATTTGATCAAATAACAATGGAGACCAGATTGATACAAGTGCCCTTAGTTGGTTATTGTCAGAGCAGCAGAGCAATACTATAAAAGAAGTCATAAAAAAAATATGATTTGCCATAGGATTTGCTGCGAACATAAATGATCTCATATCAAAGAAAAGTGAATTTGGGCTAGGGATGAAAACACATGATTGACATACATTTATTAAGGTAATTCATGTTATTTTGTATTCACTATATATTTTTATACTGCATGTAGTTTTCATTGCATTCTTTTATAAAATATTGACAAGATCATTTTACAAATATTGCTGTACATTCTACCTCTATCTCTCCCACACCACTTCACCAACAGTGTCAAACAAGTTATATATGATTTTGGAAAATAAATGAGGTGGTTGTCATCTAAAGAAATCAATAAAGAAGATATAAAATATTGGAAGAGAAAAATTTCTCTTCTTATGTGTGAAATGCAAAAGTGTCTACTTTCAACTTTTTTCAATGCACAAGAACACTACCTCATACATCAAGTTGATGAGATTGAATTGTGTGGACCTGTACCAACTAGGTCAATGTGGATGGTTGAGAGACACTTGAAATTTTTGAAAGGCTTGGTTCGACAAAGAGCACATCTTGAGGGTTCTATGGTGGAGGGATATATGGTATACTAGACCATGGTGTACATTAGTGAATATCTTCCTAAGTTTGCAGCAAAGATCCATGTAGATCGTATTTGAGATCCCAACTCCATTAACAAATTCGAAGGGGAGTACTTGATGGGCAAAGGTAGATTGAGGAAAATGAGAGGTAAATCTAAGATGCTATTGTAGTTAATTAATTCTTATAAATCTTTAATACAAGTTATTTATAATTGGTGTATTTTTTTTGATACAGTTGGTCGAGAGTGGGATGCAATATATTTGTATATTGCGAACAATCTTGATTGGATGCCAGTATGGATTGAACGATGTCAACAAAATGGTTTCTCATTAACATGGGAAGGTGTTGCTTCATTGGTTAGAGAAACTCATCGTAATGGAGATTCTAATGTTACGTCAATGGTAATTGATCTAGCACATGGTTTAAGAGGTGGAGAGGTACGTACAAATTTATTAATGATCATGACTCAATGTATGTTTCATATCAACTGACGATGCAAATAATTTACACACGCTTGAAAAATTGCAGGTCAAGCACCACAAAGCTATGTACTATCATGGCCACAAATTTCGCATAAAAAAGTTAGATGACACAAAGAAAACTTGTGATTCTGGGATAACTACAGTTTTCGAGGTCACCAATATATCATCTAGAAATGACATACATCCTCAACAATCTCAAAATCAATACTATGACATCTTGGATGATATAATTGAGTGCGACTTTAACTCCTTCAAAGTAGTTCTATTCATCGTCAAATGGTACAGGTTATGACTAAATCAAAATGATCCAGATAGAACTGTTATTCAACATGATAATGGATTTACAATGATTAATACAAGGTCATTTGAGCCAGTTGGAGATGAGCCCTATGTTCTTCCAAGCCAATGTGAGCAAGTGTTTTACTCAGAGGTTCCACATAAACATGGTTGGTCATTTGTTGTTAGACATGATCCAAGAGGAAGACTGATAAAGTATAATGTTATGGAAGAAGAAGATATTGAAGATGATGAAGAAGCAGATGATGAAGATCAAGATGATGGTGATGATGATGATGATGATGGTGATAATGATGATGATGATGATGATAATGATGATGATGATGGTGATGATTATGATGATAGTAATGGTGATCATGGCAATGATGATGATGGTGATGGTGATGATGGCGATGATGATGGTGATGATGGCGATGGCGATGATGATGATGATGATGAAGAAGAAGATGATCAATGACATAATTGAAATGATCAATGTAATGATTGACATGATTTATTACTTTCAATTGTAATGATTACATATTTATTGTGTTCAATTCTAATGATTACAACATATGTGATTTATAATTACCAATGTTTATATTGTGTTTGATTATCACCCTTTTTGCAAATAGGCAATTGACTATAGACATCGTCACCCCTTTTGTTGACGATCTTGCATTCCATATATAAGGTAAATTTGTTCATGTTTATGATGTTGCATATTGTTCATGTTGTCTTCTAAGTTATTTGTAGCATACATATCATGTAATTTTTAGCTAACTTAAGATAAATGATTAACATATGCAGGAAATTTGACCCCTTTGGCATGGATTGTGCACAGTGACATGGATCAGTAAGTATAAGTCAATAAATAGACATAATTTTCTTATATTCTTCTTGTTTATCATTGAGCACGTATGTTATAAATAGACATATTATATAATCATATAATGTATATATAGACAAAGAAGAACTGTACGTATGGGTCACGACTTGATTATTCTATATATATTATTTAAATATTATCAAAATTTCATTTGAAGCAGGGACGTGACAATATCTCATTTGATGTATTATAGGACCCACCAAATAGGTACTTGTCAGATCTATCTACATCGAATGAGGGAAATGAGGGAATGGTAGATGAAAGTTCTACATGTAGTACGACTAAAATAGGGAGATCAACTAGAGGTCAAAAGATTAGAAAAAAATTTGATAAACGCATGCAATTTTTCCTTGCTAATGGGGGGTCATGTTCTTATGATGATGAGACCAAAGGTGAAATCAAGGTGCCCTTTCAGTACACACACATTGAGAAAGAATGGGTACCCAATGAGCTACCTCCAATTAACACTAATTTTTGTGTTAATGAGAGGATATATCGCATTGGTCCATCTTCATTACATGGTTTGGGCCTATTTTCTATGGATGAGATAAAGGTATGTTACAACAAAGTTGTTGAATTGTTCAAGTATGTCGGTCTGTGTTACAATTACAATGATTGGATGCGGATTGTTCAATATAAAAAAAGTATGCGTGGGTATGTACTATCAGCTAATTATATACAATGGAAAGAAAATGATCAAAGTAAAAGATTTGCAATGTACATTGATGGGAGACCAAAAGCAACAAGTAATATTGCGGGTTTTATAAATAGTATGTGACCTTCCTCCACTAATAAGCAACCCAATTACATATTTGAGGCACGTGAGGGGAATCAAATTTTTGTATGTGCGATAAAATCAATAAGTGCAGGGGAAGAACTGCTAATAGATTACCATTTAAATCGCATAGATACAAACAAAGTTACTATCTTGAGGGTGGTAAGTACTATATACCATTTTATTAACAAGTTTTTTTTTTCTAAGTCTATTGCTTTCAGTTCGCTGAAGTTTTTATGTTTAATCTTTGTCATAGTATGATATGGATCCCGCACATGATAGAGGCCATGAGGATGCTCCTCCCACCCATTCTTTAGCAAGGGTAAACTTTATTGAAATTGTACAAATTAGATAGTTGGAAAATGTTATATTATTACATTATTTTATTTATGGTTTTGGAGTTTTTATGATAGTTTTACTGATATTCCTGTCACAATTTGATGTTCAGGATAGGGGAAAAGCACCCATAGTAAGTATAGAGGCAATAGCTACCCCTTCTGATGATGATATTGTGGAAACACCCAATGTAACAATTATGTTGAAGAAAAAAATTAAAAAAATCAATTTAGAAATAATGAGAATTTTGGGTGAAGTAAATATTCCAACCGAGGAGATGATGAAGAGGCTATCTGATTTGAGAGCGCAAGCACGCCATTATGAAGTAAGTAGTAATGAATCTTTAGTTATAACAAAAGTTCAATAAAGGTTTATATTTTATACTCTTTTATGTTGTGAACTAAAATATGTAATATGTGTTCTTGTTACAGGATTTTTTGGCAATTGATCCAGAACCTGGTCAAGGACAACGTGGTGAGGCCAGTACTAGCAGAGCTTCAGCTGCCACTGGTAAAATAATCCTTTACTTGACAAGTTACAAGGAATTTTTTATTTGGAACATTCAAAAACTTCTTAAGTTAACTCTTACTTTTATTATTTCAGGATGTCTTTGCTAACAATGTATTGTTCAGGTCATCAAGTGTAGGAGAATCCTCCTAGGAGGTCAATGGATGTCCATTCAAGATTTTTGAGTGCAATGTCGGAAACAAGGGGCATGCAAACATTGACGCCTTCACGATCTATTCCAGCTGGTAAATCCTTGTTTTGCTATATTTGGTTTTGTGTTAATTATGAGTTGATAATTTGTACTTTAATCTTGGGTGCATCACATAGTGGATTATTTTTTTGGAGTAGGAGATACACCGGTGGCATCATCTGGTACGCTAGATACAGATCAGAGTACATGTATTGGTGATAATTCACCATCATTTCTTGGAGTTACCCGTGTTTCTAGCACGGGAGTTATGCAGGCGTCATTGTTGATTGACAATGATGAATCGATGCCTTTAAAATGTCCTAAGCTTCCAGGTACTTTAAATAATTATTTTTTATATTGTAATATGCATTTACCTATTCATAACAAACTTTGGATTGATTATCCCATGACATTTTTTGTAGGAAATGATTCATTTTATAAGAAGCTTTATGACCTGGCACTACAAATATTCGGGCCCACCATATGTACAAGGTGGAACATCATAAGTGAACTAACTTTATCCCACTATTTTTTTTTCATATTATTAATTGGTACAACATTTTTCCTTTCATTCGGGTATTTTCTTTTACTAGCTATATCTAACAATTTTGTGTTTTTTCTTAAAAGGTGGGACTTGCAAGAAAAAAAATTAAAAGATCAGCTCATTAAAGATTTAGAGCATGAGTTTGGTAATAATATTTTTGATCAGAAGATGGTGTTAGAAAGAGCTTGCAAACATCTTAAGACTATGAGGGACTCATATAGAAAGAGTCTCGTCCAGAACCCAAAGTATGAGCGTCCTCCCTTTATTCTAGTGAGGGATTGGAATAAGTTCATTTTGGATGCAAAGGAGAAAGCGGATGCTCAAAGAGGAATTACACCAACAAATTTGAGAAGGTATGCAATAGTATTAACTACTAGTATATTAATGTAATAATGCACTAATTAGTGATCTTTATATCTATATCATCCAACATATTTCAAACTTTTCATAGGTTGCAGGATACATCAAAGGCAACAAAGGCCCGACTGGAAAAGATTGGGCAGCACAGACTTGGCTCTGGTGGATATTTGAAAATTAAAGCATGAATTGTAAGTAGCAGTAAATGAATTGCAGAGAAAAATTATTTATAAAATGCAAATAATTTTGTTAATTAATAAAAAAATGCAGGGCTCTGTTTTTAATTTAGAGGCCACGGAAGAACACAAAAAAATTGCCTTCAAGGAAGGCTATGAAGCCGTGGCTGAACGCCTATGGAAAGCTTCCACTAGCCCAACCGAAGAGTCTCCTACATCATGTGCATAGGTAAATATGCCAAAAAATATATTAGAAATTGAATACTTGAGCAACAATCTATTTGATAATAATGTGCATGACATTGCAATGCAGCCTCTTAATCATGACACAGATCATACGCCGCATCATGAAGCCCCTGATGTGCATCATACTGTCCATGGAGGTGCTCATTTGCTATTTAAAACTAATTATGTAATTATTAATACAATTTAACATCTTAAATTGAACTTGGTGTAACCTTTTTGTGTATATTTTAGAGGATACAGAATCATGTCGTGCTGAATGAGTGCCGAAGGATGTTCAGACTGATCACCATGTAGATCATGTGGCACATTTAGGTAAAGAAAATCTATGTTTTGTTCTTTTAAATTAATTTTTTTATTTATAGTTCTTTTACTTAAATAAATACTCGTAATTCACTAATATAAAATGGTGTGAATTTAACTCATGAAGTAGTTGTTATTGCAGGGGACCCCCCTTTGGTGCAGCGGCCTCGTGTTCCTGAATAGATGAGGAGGAGACATGCATTGGAATTAGAACTAGTAGAGGAGGGGAATGACGAGGACATTGATCTTCCTCTTAGAAATTACATGGTTAAAAAAGATAGCAAGAAACCCCAAAAGAAATGATTGTAATTAACATTTTTTGCTAATGAAAGAACGTTGTCTTAATGGATGTAATTTTGTACTAGTAATGTTGATGAATGATGTGTTAATGAATTCTTCATGAATGTTGTGTGTTAATGAATTATTCATGAATGTTGCGTGTTAATGAATTATTCATGAATGTTGTGTGTTAATGAATGTTATCATGTGATTAGAATGATTGAATGTTATATTTCAAAAATGGATGAATGAATGAATGAATGTTATTAAATGTTAATAGGGAATTTAGAGTGATGTTAGGGGGGGGGGGGGGGGGGAGGGGCCAAATGAGCTTCCACCTTCACGTGGTTGGCCTTGTTTAGTAGAGAATATTAAACTATTCTTGAAACCAAGTGAAGCTCAAACTTTAAAGATAAGCTTAGAGTTAATAGTGACAACCAATTAGCAAGTCGAAATGAAGTTCTTCGTTACAAGTACCTTTTTAGTTTTTAAAGCACAATGTCATGTTTTAATATTGTGTAGTTTTTTTCTTAACTCAAAGTATTCTTTTACTATAAGAACATAATTTATGACCATTTTAGTAACTATTCTAACATCGCTTTATGACAAATCTTGTTTTGGCAAAGATGGTGATAAGTGGTGCTATCTATTCCTTGGGAGATTGGATTGCACAGGTCTATATCTCAAAATCATTTGCATGTGATAGAAATGCATACTTACAACCATTTCATTCTACATTTAAAAACATTGATGACACTCTAGACACAAAATAATGCTCATGCTGTTGACTTGACAGTGCTATGAAGGCAAATGAATTTTTGAATTTGAACGAACCCAGATGTTTAGATCTGGTCTCCTTGGATTTAGTCTTCATGGTTCTTTGTCTCATTATTACTATCATCCTAGTGAGGTAGCACCTTTGCCTTCTTTCTTAGTCTCTTACAGTTCATACTTGTTTAATTTGAATAATTTTTGAGTTCCTTGCAAAAAGGGTATGACAAACAAATATGGTTATATAGGCTCTATTTCCTTTACTTGAACTTGATGTTATGATTTATCATTTGACATTTTATTATTTTGATGTTGAACTTGAAGCATATGATGATACGATGGTATGCTCATGATGCTATGATTACAAGTTTATGGTGTTTTTGTTGTTTATATGATATTATGTGACATTCTAATATGGATTCATGATTATAGCCTATATCCATTCATAATGTTTCTCCAAATCATCCCTTTGTTGCTGCATCTTTTCTATCAATTTGTCTGCCATCTTCTATTGAGATTATGGAGATAAGTAAGATCAAGGTTCATGAACTTCTAGAGCTTACTTTCTCCATGTGGACCTTGTGTGAGTAGACATGAAAAATTTGAAGAAGGATTTAGATGAGAAACTCCAATACCACTAGGATTTGATAGACAATAATGAGGTGCTTTGATGCTATTGACCTGAGGCCAAGTACTTGTGCTTGAAGGACAACACACTTAGACCAATTTAACAGAAAAGAATAAGCTATTGTTATCATATATAAATGTCTAAGTATATGTTTGAATATGTATAACAATAAACACTTACATTGCTATCAATATATCTTTTTATTTGAATAATACCAAAAACCTAATGTTTGAACTAACTTACCAAAAAAAATTAATAATATATGCCTCAAATCAACATTAAATTTCACACAATTCTACGTTCCTCAATTCTTACCTTTAAAAATTAAAATTAATGAGTGGGTTGTGAAATGAATGAATCATCAATGATGTTCCTAAATGATGCAGAGGGAAGGGTGGTGATATTCAAAACATAATGAAAGTTGATAATTTTAGGGGTTTAGGCACTATCAATCAACCACAAATGCTACAATGATCTAACTTGCTAAAGCCTTCTACAACACTCCTGAATGATGATTGTGATCTTATAGACTCCCTAATACTTGGATTCAAAGGCTTTTAGGACTCTATCTCAATTCCATACTCCTATTTCACAAAGCTTTCTCAAATTGGACTCAAAATTCTAACAGGCTGACAACCAATCCTGCAGCAAACTTGGAACATGAATAACTCTACCTTTCCTTAAAACACTAGAAAATGTGATGACATTTAGGGATACCCTTTTCCGAGTTCATTAACATATCAGAAGCTTTTACACTATTGTTTTGGACAAACACCCCTGTTCAACACTGTTACCTTGATTCAATGCACTAAAATTCACTGGTTTAACAAAGGAAGTACTACACAATGGTCTCCTAATAGTCCCAAATCCTATAAAGTGCTTGTTTATGTCATAAATGGATCAAATATAAAAGGGTTTAGCCTCAAGGGCTCTGCAACACCAAAACCCACAATTTATGCCTTCAAACCCCTGTTATCTAGGGCTTCCTCAAGCTTCCGGTTCTACACACTCCTACAATGAATTGAAGATGGATTCACCATCAAGTGAACATCATATAATGTTCTCAAACCCAAAATACATCCTTTGTTTGGTTAGATTTTCCACTGCTATACTTGGCATCTGTTACACTATTTTTCCACCATATTCCGCATTGTGATCACACTTGTTCCACCCGATTCTGCATGTGCAAAATTAGAAGCATAATAATACAAATTAACAAATGGTCATTCCATGAATTAGGCCTGTGTATTCATGGAATGACTCTAAACATTATTTCTAAACTTGCTGCACAGAGAGTTAAGATAAAAGAACGCTGTTCAAAACAACAGGCGTGACAACAAGTTCAATGCAATAATAAACACATTCCAAATGATGATATTGAATGAAAAACCTTGTTAATTCACTAACACATCAAAAAAAATCAAATTGAGATTCTCGGGAATGAATAGAATCGTAAAAATAGAGGGTTTTATTGCTATGTATTCACCAGTCTTTACACAAAAATCTGCCCTTTGTCCCGTGACAGAGACTCCCTAAATAAGACTCCTTAATGAATAAAAAAACTTCTTAAAACTACTTCAACCACCTTTCTTTAGTTAGTTGAATGATTTGATCTTTAAAACAGTAACCAACTCAAACTTCCCGCTGAAGCCCTAAACTAGCCGTTGTTTACTTAAATATTTGAAAATTCAAATAACCAAATGACTTCATTTGAATATTTTAAACAATAAGCCCTTTCTTAAAGACTTAATAACCTATTCTAGACTCTTACAAATAACTATTTCATGAGCAGTGTTTTTAGTCAAGGGTAATTTGAAGATACATGTTTAAATATGATTTTGTTGCTCCTGCTTTCCAAGGATGGAACATCCTGAATAGTTCTAATAGTCTACAGATACACAAAAATGGAATATTTAATTTCATATATGTTCAAAACAAAACATGAACATAGAAATAACATTAAAAATGTCATCTAGAAATTTCATATATGGACAAGAGAAATAAAAAAAATGGCGATCACATTCTCCTACGAGTTGATTATTGCCAGCAGAGTTTAGAAAGAAAAATATGTTGTAGCAAGTCTCCATTATGTCACAATCAATCATAAGTCATTGCATGTATAAATTGAATCTTAAACATGTTGCTAGCAGTGTTAGTTTCAGTTTTCGTAGTTTGTTAGAGTTGGATTTTATTAGGTAGCTAATTAGTTTAAGTTAGCTATCAAGTTCAGATCCAGGTTTGAAGAAATTGTGCCCTTTAAAGACTACATGTAGCATGTAATCTTCTCCAATAAAATATATAGACAATTTTATTTGTATGCGTCTTGTCTTTGTACTGCTATTATCTCTATAAATTTTAACATGATATCAAAGCCCACTTAGTTCTGACCTATTGTAAAGGAACTGAATCTCATAGGCTTTTATTATGTGCCCTGATACCCTTGTACCAAAAATTGAGAGAAGATGGCACCTTTTTGTTAATATCAAAAAACTCATACCATAATTTAGGAGACCAAAAGGAGATCATTTTTCTTGACAAGAAAAGAACTAAAGCATTTATATTAGTTTTCAAAGTGAAATTTACATTGTTAGAAGACTACAATCCTCAATCATCTCATGCCCTCTCTCTTTGGAAATCCCAACCAATGGGCTTTGGATTTTCACCTTGTTCGCATTCATGTTTTGTGGACATGCTAGTTCTGTACACGGGAATGTGCTTTTGAAATCACATTTACAACCTCAATAGAACTTGACCATAAGTTAGACACATGTTTCACTGTACGTGTGTAGTGAGCGTATTTGTGCAGTATATAACAATGCACTATGTATTGTCAGGGAAACTACAATAATGATGCTTAGAAAGGTCAAAGACTAAGGTATGAACCTTCTTGAGGGAGAATGCAACAATATTAAGAATGTCATAATTGGTCACAAACCTTCCTCTATCCTCAAACACCCTCCATAGGAACCTACCTCCATCCTGATGCAGAGCTCGACAATGGAAGGATAAATGAGCCCAAAGACAATCTAAAATCTGATATCGACAGAATAATAATTTTGATTCAATGAAATGTTTCGAAACAACTTGGTAAAGTAATTATCTTTCCAAGTACCCTTTTGGGAGTTACAAAACCCATCTCAACCTCAAGACTTCATTCCTTGACTGGTGAACCTTTCTACTACTGCTTGCTCTCTTTCCTAGGCCTAATTAGCCCCCTTTATCAAAGCAACCCTATACTCCACTACTCTCCAAGACTCTATGACCTTAAATAGTCTTATATTAGGTTTCCAAACCACCAATTTTCTACTTTTCTTGGTCACACTACTCACCCAACTCCCAAACCATTAAACCCTTGTTCCTAGGGTCATAAATCTAGGGCTTTGTGGAAAATACCCTTCCTAGCAACACACAAGTACAAATATGGTTCAAACACTCTCCAATACATCACCCTAGACATATTCCACCATCACATTTTTACTCCAGCCATCAGATCACTCCTGTCCACCATTTGGTGCTTTCTAAGTGCACCTTCACTGTGTGTTCACCAGTCACTCACTGTTCTTTCACTTTGTGCTCCACCCTACATCAAACTTCCATAATGTACATATAATATAATTAGACATCTCCCATCTAAGTCATAGAGATCACAAGGATGGGAGTGCCCTTACATAGTTAAGGTCTTCGAAACAGACCGCTAACTATACCCTTAAGAAGCCAATCTTTGTCACTACACTAGATAGTTTCTTTGTGTTCTTAGGGAAAAACAATGTAATGGAAATAATAACAAGTAAAATACCAAACAAATAAATGTTTTACATCCACACAAAGTAGAGATCATGCTCAGAACAACACACTGGTGTCTTGACTGTCCACGGGATAGTGAGTTACTAATTTGCAGAGAATTAAATTTTATTCATTCCAAAAACCTTTGACTTTGTGCCTTTTCATATTCAGTATGATCTCTCCCCTCTAATCATGTGGAATAACCTCTAAATAGACTCCATCTTCTCTCTCAAACCTGAAAACAACCTCTTAACTATTTGTAACTGTCTGCAACAGTCAAAACTGACTGTTCACAACATGAAATACTTAGAGATTTGTTGTCAAGTTGACAACAAAGTTGTCAACTCGACAACCTAAACATATAATTCCAAAACTAAAGACTTCTAAAGGTTTTAATGATAACCTTTATCATCCTATAACCTTTACTAACCCAACTAACCCCATTAAGCCCATTTTAGGCCATTTTTGTCATTAGAGGCAATTTACAAAATCTTGCACTTTTAGTGCTTTTAGCATCATCTAGAGGCTCTATTGGCCTTATTACAACTATTAAGACCCTTATAGGTCAATTCCATTAACACCTAACCTAGGATCAACCCTTAGTCCATTCCTAGTGACCCTTAGGTACTTTTGAGACTTCATAATGCCATTAAGGCTTACATTAAAGCTTTGATTACAATATGATCAACATGTGATCAAAATACCATTTCAAGACCATGATAGGCCTTATTACATGTCTTGATGACCTTTGAAGGCCATTTGTCTTCCACTCCTCCTTAGGATCCATTAGTGTCCCTATGGCTCATCCTGCCTCTTGCTTATGACCTTGGTGCTCTTGCACCACATCCTCAACCCCCTCTACCAAGTCCTATCCAATGCATAGATGTTATAACCGTCCATGTCAGTAGATCCTACTTGTTGTTTATAGATTCAACGCTGATCTAAAGGTGGAGCAGGGTTGCTTCTAAATTATGACACTGTCTTTCATCTTGCTTTGACATGTGTTTAACCATTGTGATAATTTAGTAGTGCATTCTCTTCTATTAGGAGTCAAGGTGGATATTTAGGGTGCAATAGTAGAGCCCAAAGGAAAACAACTAAAGGTTTTTCAAAAATGCCAATTCAGGCTCTACGCAGTGACAGTGGAAGCAATTGGATAGAGGAATGGGACACTTCCCAAATTTGCAAAACTTTAAAGAGACTTAGCTTGGCACACTTATATAAGGAAATGAGAAAGCCAACTTCCTTATAAATGGAATAGTGAGCCTACATAAGCAAGGGCTGATAGATCTTTCTTTGTAACCTAGGAAACAAAGATTCAACAATTATAGAGTTCAAATAGAAAAGAAGGCAATCAATTTATAAGGTGAATCTTGACACGAGGATCAGCAGGAGTAAAGCTTAAGAGCTCTCTTGCATTTAGACAGGAAACTAGGAACATCTATTTATATGATGTATAATTTTGGAAGTGAACTAGGGTATTTCTGCATGCTTTAGCTGACATTTTCTAGTTATTTATTCAGTTTCCATTCAATTGTTTTACGTGCATTTAGACATTTTGATATATATTATCTTTTGTATACTTCAAAGCATATTGTGGGGTATTTATTAATAGGAGGGGCTTTTGAGATATGATCTAGTATCTATGTGAACATGAAATCTATTTCCATTATTTCAAGAATGGCTTGGTAATTACATATTTCTTGTTGGCCTCCAAATAAAAAGGTCTCACATTGTAGATGGGAAGTTGTTCATATCCATTTTTTCACAATTGTGATGATATATTTTAGCTGTCCTTGTGTCAAAAATATTCAGTAGTAATACTATTATATATTTTTTAGTTGTTTGATCCTGATTGTCATTTGTCTTAAAGATGTCAACTAGAAGTATGACCTGATATGTTGCTAAATGCTAAGTGATAATGAATTCTATGAGGTCACACTTATAAACCTAATGACAAATATTTATTATTCTATGAGGTCTTGCATATGTGTTGCCATGGCTGTCATCTAGATGTCAGAACTTTATAGGATAATATAAGATGACGAAAGCAGCGATTCATCATTGAGATTTTAACATCATGTTTGACAAACTAAAGCTAACACTGGGAATTGCCCACAATGTCTTGGAACATTTTAGGTTAACATAAATGTTTAATTTTGTAGGAAACAGGGCCAAATATGTTGGGCAATATTAATTACAGACACTAAATCATTGGAAGTAGCTATGGAGGCAGCTGGGACAATCCGGTTTGCTATAGAAGCCAAACTCTCTCCTGGGCCACCAATACCAAGTCTTTGTCGTCATGGTGACAATGATCGTTGGCATGATGTTGGAGTTAGTGTTGCTAGTGGTAACTTTTTGGCAGCCAAGGTTGGTTGACAGGAATGACGAGGTTTAAGTTACTCATGTTATGGATGCATTGATTACAAAATAGGTAGAAAATACTAGTTGTATAGTTAACATGATGGTCTGATTTTGAGTAATTTGGAGTATTAGAGTGCTTTCAAGTTACATCTTAAGCAGTTGTTTTTGTTTAGTTTCCTTTAATTAGGTCTGTGATATTACTCATTAGAATTCTTTGATGAATCTGAAGGATTTAATGTTTGGTCTTAGAGTGTAGTACTTCATTGGCTTTTAACATTAGCCCATGAACGTTTTGTATTGTCTTGAGATAGCGAAGAGGTGTTGTTAGTGGAATTGACTTTGTTGCTCTCACTCTACTATCCTATCTTATGTTGCATCCTATAGTTCTATGACTTAGTTGATCACAACTGAAATAGGACCTTGGTTGTCTCTACTTCTGGTATCTGTGTTTCCTCCTATTTCTAACTTACTATTTTCAGTTCATGGAGGCACCTTAAGGACTTATGTGCATATTCTAGTTTGTAAGTAAGGATTCTAGTTGTTTATCCACTTTATTTCATAATGTTGGTCCTCATGCAGATATGTCTTGCACTTCACCACAATGTGTGATGAATATTTTATATGATGCTTCTTTCCTTATGATCTGTGCATATCCTTTACCAATCTACTTGAGTAAAATTTCTTTTTTGATTGGTTAGTTCCTCTTGCATCGTGACCAGCTTAAATACCATGACTGATAGGTGTCTCTTCTAGTGAATTCAATTGGGATTTGCAGTAGTCCAAGTTTGTTGGGGTATGTCATACCCCAGAGAGTTGGACCCAATTTCAACACTTTGTCATTTCTTCTGAGGATTTAACTTGAATATCTATAATAGAAGAAGCCCTAATATTTTTATCTCTTGATCTCATCTCATTGGACTGTAATTTATGCTATATTTTAGTTACCATAAATCCCACACATATTATGAATTCATGCTGCATTTGACATTGCAATGCTAATTATAGACAACCAATATATTCAACTAAAACTAGGAATATATTGAAATGGTGCACCACAATTTTTTTTTAAACAACATTTTGGATTGGTCTCAATTTTGACCTTTAAACACTATTATTTTCGACCAGAATGCTATGCATTTGATGGTCTTTTCCATGAACAACCGTGGATAGTTCGACTCTATTTTCGACCAGAATGCTATGCATTCGATGGTCTTTTCCACGAACCACCGTGGATAGTTCGACACTAAAATTTCCTAGTGAACGTCTCAATTTCGACCTTCACACCAATTGACCCAGCCGAGGTGGTGGTTTTATTCTTCCACTTCCAAGGGATTTTTGCAGTGGATAATTCGACCACTAGTCTAGTCAAAATTTTGATGATTAATCATCACGTAGACAATTCGACGAAAAAAGATCGACGATAGTTTTAGTCACCTATTCGACCAATTGTTGTAGACAATTTGACCTTTTCTCGTCAAAATTTAGGGCAAAATTTACTAGTGCGGGGGGTCTGCGGGTGGCAACCACCAGTTGGGTCAAGGGGCAATGCCCCTTGTGGGGACCTGGGGCAGCGCCCAAGGTGCGCTCCTTCACATTTTACCTCTTGTGTTCCCTTCAAATCTTTCATTTTTGAAGCAATTTTCAAACAAAATTGATGTACTTGAATAATCTTGAAAATGCATCATTTTTAACATTTTTCTTCAAAATAGTTTCTTTTCTTTACCAATAACTCACAAAAACTAGTGATGATGTAAAATTGAATCTAATTTCTAAAGCAACTAATTGCAAACTCTTAAACAAAACTCTAAAGCAATGCATCTATATGATTTAAGCAACGCAAATTAAGATTAATTACTTAAGCAAGGCTAGCAATTGCAAAAGTTTTCGTCCTAACACATTGTTCCTAACTCAGCTCATCAAGCTAACATGCCTTTGACACCTTTCCCCGGTAATGACGCCAAAAATGATAGGCCAAGACTGAGGAAAATAATAACAAAAGAATTAACAATTTTATGATGAAGTTCGGCTGGTCTATACGTGTCAATGCGAGAGCGTAAGCTTGCGAAAGGTGTCCAAGCAATATGCTATCAAGTGATGATAGTTGTGAAATGAGGGATTATGAATGCAGCTACAACACACGAAATTGAATCTATGAAAAACTAAAGAAATCCCAATGACAGGAACTGTCACTTCCTGGCATCAAGAACATTAAAAATAAAGTAAACATTAAAATAATAAAAGTAGCAATACTAATAACAATTCATAAATACAATTAATCTAAAAAACAATATAACACTGTGCATATAACTACAGTAATCTACTAATGCAAATTTGATATAGCTTTAATGTTTTAACTCTTTATGAAAGGATGATATCAACTTCAAAACATGAAAAGAGTTATTAATAATCTGCTTACTATTAAATGAAAGATAATTTCATAAGTTGTCTTACTCAACTATGATATTAATCTGACTACAGAACTATTTGTACAGACTAACTATTGAATTGGAGAGAAACCTTATTCTATTAACAATCAAATAAACCAAACTTAAGCTATAGAAATCATCAACACAATCTACAATATTTCAAAATACTAATAACCTCACCAAGCATTCCAAGAGTGGGCCCTTTCTTTGGTCTGCAAGGTGAGTGAAGAAACTATGATGTTCTACGTTGGGTTAATCAGCAGAACTGTTATTTTATTCCTCAAATTTTACAAAGGGAGAACGATACATTCCAATCTGCATTGGGCTGCTTATATATATGCAACTATAATAGTTTTTACAATCAAATTGATAATACATAACAACACTACCAAAAATTAGCTATGTGCCAAGAATAGACAAAGTTTTGTTATCATTCCGACAAGCAGCATTGTCTTCATATTCATTGAGCCGCAATTTTGTAGCAGTTTAGAAAAGTCTTATTAGTGGGTTCTATTTCCACGTGAGGCTTGAAATGCCTCTTAACTATACTATTTTATTTCCTGAGAAGCAATAACAACTTATTTTTAATTGGGTTCTTTGCTATCCATGTAAGAATTTCAGGTGTGAGATATTTCTGTTAGTTTTATACATCTGTTATATATACTACTCGTGGTAGAAAAATAGGTTCATGGTTGGCCACATTTGTTTCCATTTGTTGGCATGTAACTCACTGTGGATGTTCTCTTGATGTATGAAATCTACGGTGGAGAGGACAATGTTTTAAAATAATAACATGAATAAGTTGTAAGCCAACATTATCCACAATAATTGATGTTTTAGATTCGATAGGAAGATCTTATCAAGGAGGCGATAGGAAGTTCCCATAATACATAATCAACATGTTACATAAATATAATTTCATCTTTTTATTCACATATTCTATCTAATAACTAGATTACATATTACTCATAAATATTAGATCATATGCAACATAGAAGGAGAAGATGGAATATAAAATGGGGATTGAAATGAGTGTGAAAGCTTATACGAAGGCTAAAATATGGCATAATTTGGGACATAAATTTCTCTCATCACCAACTCCCAAGAGGAACTTCACACCTTTGGGTGAGCCTCTCGAGAAAGCATTGAGGACTCTCATTGCTAACAAGATCATTAATTTACCTAGCATTCAACCCTATGAGCCATAGAATAAACCCAAATGGTGGAGTGAAAATAGTCATTGTGAATATCATAGAATTAGAGACCATCAAAAAAATGAGTGCTTACAGCTGAAGAACATGGTGCAAGACCTGATTGACAATGGTACAATCACTATTGAAGGACCTCAAGGTAACGAGGATCACACAACGTTTAAACAACCTTTTTATAATCATGAAAAAGATGAGTCATCCAATGGGAATAAACAAAGCAATAACAATATCAATTTTACGCCTCATTATGACAAAGTTGTCAATACTTTATCTAGTCATGAGCATATTGCCAATACTATTGTGATCAAAGAACAACCCCCAAAGGAAATGTCTAATGTTATCACTAGGGGGCATAATTCAAGGATTACCCTACAAGGGGTTGATCCTAAACCTGTTGGCCATCCACAATCCAGCATTTTGGAAAAATAATTGGCTATAACAACCAAACCATATAGTTTGGTGGATCAACTACAAAAGACTCTAGCACAAATTTCTATCTTGGAGTTATTAAAGTTATCACCAAATCATAAAGAAATATTAGAGAAGGCATTAGTGGAAACTAATGTTCCTACCAACTTGGATGAGGAGAAGTTTCAGAATATGGTAGGGCACCTCATTACACCCCATTTCCTTTCATTTTCAAACCATGATGACATGTCTATTACTCATCCCCAAAATCTGCCATTGCTTATAGAAGTCTTGATTGAGAGACATAGGGTCAAGAGAGCTCTCATAGATGGGGGAGCTGGTTTGAACATTTGCATTTTGAGCCTTGTCAAATCTTGAGGATTATTCGAGTCATGCATTTATCCTACAAAAATAATTACCATAAAGGCCTATGATGAAGCCGAAAGAGCTTCGAAAGGCATGATTATATTGCCCATTCAAGTTGGACCAGTCAAAAAGGACACAAAATGCCAAGTATTAGATATGAAACTAACTTATAATATCTTATTGGGAAGGCCATGGATATATGAGATGAGATGCAAGTAGTTCCATCCACGTATCATCAATGCATAAAATTTTTGTACATGGGTGAGGAAATCATGGTTGGAGGGGATTCAAATCCTTTCCAATATTTTAATGCACTAAAGCCTCTCCATGAATTATTTATTCCGCATAACCGAGAAGGGATTATCCAAAGGGATTATCCAAAGTGGATGATCCTAAGTTAACGCTAAGTGCTACTTCTACTTCAAGTCCTCCTCAAACTAACTCAACTACATCAACTAAAGGAAAGGAGAAAGTGAGTTATGAGGGCCCAACTTCAAATGAAAATTCAGAGAAAGAATCTATACCAAAGATAGAATTTTTAAAATCCACTAGAGAAGAGAAAGATAAAGCTAAAGAGGACCATTACAAAAAAATGAGTAAGATGATGCATACATTTGAGAAACAATACAAAATTAGTTCCAAGGGAGTAGGGGAATATTCTATTTCCTTATTCGACTTACCTACATCTCCAAGAACACATGGGAAACCGTCCAAAGAACATCTTCCTCATAAAAATAACTCTTATTTTGTAAGAGAAAGTGACAAGGCAGCATTTGAAAAAGATAAAGATGAAGTTCTCCAATGGCTTTATCAAGATGAAGATGATACATCAAATATTCCCATGGAGAGAATCTAGCACATTAACATTCAAACTGATCAATATGGCAAAGGATTTGAAATAATGCAAAAAATGGGGTACAAGGGAAGAGGACCCTTAGGCAAAAGAAATAGAGGCTTGCTAGAGCCTATTGAACCTTCTTGGAGGTCAAAGGAGAAAGATCAGGGGTAGGCTACTAGCACAAAAGAGAAAGCTCCAGCCCGATGCATGATTCATATCCTCAAGTGAACACGGTGGAATCCAATGTGGATAGTGATGATTCCCAAGACTATGAATGGGATACTTTATCTGATGACTAATGCCATGATAAAGAGAATGTCACAATACATGCTTATGCTAATGTTCCAAGGCAAAAAACTCCAAGAAATGAAGATCCTATCATACAAGAACTCAATATAGGACAAGCACCCGTTAATTGACCATGGATAGAGGAATTTTGGGAACCCTTGGAGGAGGATGATTTGAACGTTAGTATTAATCCACATGTTGTATTTCCCATGCTATTTCCTATAGAAGTCCTTGAGGACTCAAGTGAAGAGGACTTTGATCCTTCTTCCATGGACCATCTTGAGGAAGCTCACGTTATAGACCTAAATGATACAATGTATGAACCATCCAATTAGGTCATGTCCATAATTCCAACCGATGACACTTTGCCAAGTGAATCCCTATCCTTGATGCATCCCGACCTTATTGATTGGGACCTAAATGAGCCAAGTGACTTACTCTATTTCCCAAATGACCAAGCAATGAACCAATACTTAAATGCGGTTGAGCCCTCTTTCACCAATGAATTTGAACTGAACATGATGAGAGTAGTGGGGGTCCAATCTCTTAATCCAAAGAAAAAAATGAAAAAAAAATGAAAAATGAAAAGTTCTAGTGATGAAAACCATTATGTGGCAACACTAGAACCAAAAAAAGTAAAGATAAAAGATGTTTCCTATGGTGAAAACCCAACTGTGGCACCAAAGGAAGAGAGGTTGTATACCCTACCTAAACATGAGGAAGAAAGGTCACTGATTCTCATAGAACCAACATAAAATGTTAACATTGGGATAAAATTGGATCCAAAATTCATACACCTAGCAGTGTCACACCTTTAGAAAGAAAGGATTTTATCAAGTTTTTCCAAGAAAAAAAAGTGAACTTTGCATGGTCCTATGCTAACATGCTAGGATTGGATCCCGACTTCATTATGCACCATTTGAATGTTAAACCAGGGGTTAAACCCGTTAAGCAGAATTTGAGAAAAATGCACCCACATGTAGCTCTCCTAGTAAAAGCTGAATTGGAAAAAATGTTGAAGGTGGGGTTTGATGAGGCATATT
Organism: Chamaecyparis obtusa; assembly: GCA_027943335.1. Taxonomy (NCBI): domain Eukaryota; kingdom Viridiplantae; phylum Streptophyta; class Pinopsida; order Cupressales; family Cupressaceae; genus Chamaecyparis; species Chamaecyparis obtusa. Next base: position 537,134 of record BSBK01005292.1, read on the forward strand.
AATGCCTTAATTTTGATATAGTTTTTATAGTTTGGACACACTCTTTGTGCTATGACAAAACATTTCTGAACACTTGTTGTAAATATCTTGTGAACTTATGCCAGAGACAGCTAGAACCTACTAAACCTATGGGTAGTGTGTATGACATGTTTTGCTTAATACTATACATAGAATGCAGTATTTCATAAAACTATTTTAAGCTATGTTCTAATATCTGAGTATGTGAGGCCTACCTCAGCTTAGCTTAGCTTAGCATTAGCACTATAGTTACTATTTATGATTTAGTTGATACTATTTGAGACTATTGGATATTTTAAAACATATGTTATTTTGAGGATCTCATATCATGTTATCATACATTATGTTTTGATGTATATCTACTTAGGTAGAACCATATGTTATTATGCAGTTTATTTACGTGATTGAGTTATATGATGTATTTTGATGGATATACATGTTAGCATGTTCAGGAATGGCCTATTCCTCACTTGGTATTTATGAGATTGGATTCTCCACTTGTGTTATGCCCTCTACACCCTAATGTTATCAGGTCCTATTTTAGTGACCAAGTAAGCCATGGATAGGAGTCTTATTGTACACTATATATTTTGGCTTCATGTATGAATGTATGTTACCCATTGGTTTCTGAGACCCCTAGCTCGGGGGTGGCCTTGTAAAGGCCTAGGTTGGGAGGTGAGCCTCCATGGTCAACCTAGATGATTTTCTTGACAGGTTCTGAAGATGCTCTTGGAAGCTTGGCTATTGTGAAGAATCGGTCTCCATGTTGTTGTTATGTAATTGTATGGAAGCATGAAGTTCTTCCTTAAATGATGTATTCAATGGCATTGTGTATTAGCCCTTGTAAAATTCAATTGTCCAAACAAGTTTTGTTGTATCATTCCTTAATGAGGAAGTTTTGTCAATGTGATGGATTGACCTCCAAATGTTGATCCTATGTACCTTTGTTAAATTATAATGAAGGGAAGTTGTCCATCTCTATGTATGTAATCAGATGAGTTGTGTGTCGTAAAGTCATTGTGAAAGTCAATTTTTTTTTATAAACATGTATTGTGTATATTGTTACATTGTATCTATACTTTGATTATGCTAGTATTAGCAAAAGCTTCATTACTTAATGGATATAATTGTGGAAAGAAAAGTTATTTATTCCATTTATGAGAAGATTGTATTTTAAAATTACATCTTAGTTTGATGACATCTCATTAAATAGTTATTTGCTATTAAATTAAGATTATGAGAAGGATAAAATTTAATCTAGTTAGTGCATCAGGGATATGGATCTAGTTTAGTATGTGTTAATTGATTATATTAACGCATGGTTACTTCAACATATTAACCATCCAATTAGTATATGATCAATGTGTTATTAAGTTGAAAACATCAATTTGGTTTGATATATTTAATTACTTAGCGATCAAAGCATATTTTTAAAAAAATAAACTACGGAAAGTTTTATTCTAGTATTACATATATGTGTTAATTAGAACCAATCATTTCACAAAATTTTAAAGTAAAACGTGCAATTATTTATCTTAAAAAACAAAAACAAATTAAGTATCACTAAATTAAGCTAATCGTGTTACAAAATAATATCCTTATTTTCAATTATTCAATACCAAATTTTATAATTGAAAGTGAGATATTAATATCATCCTAGCCATGTTTTAGATTAATTTAAACACCATATATATATATATATATAAAATAAATTTTAATTTAAAAAAATAATAATAATATAATGTGGGTTGGGGCGGGCCGAAGCCCTAACCCCATCCCCACGATCCGGCACCGAAGACACGGCAAAGACGTGCTCTCCACTGTGCACCGCACAGTGAGGCCAGCACGGCTCGACCTCCCCGGCTCCACAGACCTCCGCTCCCCCCTGCGACCTGCAACCTCAGCGCCGCCGCGATCGGTGGCTGCCGCCCTCTGTGGAGCCACCGCCATATCGCCTCTGCCCGCCTTGAAACCCTACGCCATTCGGCCGCCGCTTCCTCTCCTGCGAGCTCGGCCCTTCTTTCGGCTCCCCTGCACACGCATGTGGGGATTAATAAATTATTAAGAGGGGGTTAGGGCATGGTTTAAATATCTTATATTAGCTAATAGATATTAGCAAATATAAGATATTGTAATAATATAATAATTTTATATTGCAAATTTTAAATAAAATAAATATTGAAAATGGGGATAATGGATTGAATAGATACCTTAAATACCTGGTAACAATGCCATGTATATGCAACAATAAGGCCAAATTTATAAGCTAAATAGCAATAGTAGTCTCAGATATTCAAGTGGCACATGCTAAATATAAGTAGTTGGATATTAAATGCAGGTGATCATTTTAATTCCCTTCTGCAATTTTGACTATAGAAACCCCTAGATTTGACCATGTGTATAATAGAGGCAGGGGGCTAAACATTGGAATATATTAACATGTGTTTCATATATACAAATTTAAATGTTAAATTGTTAATTTTAGATATATAGTCATTTTAGTTGACCTCTAGATTGTTCTAGAAGGTGCCTTAAATGCTATTTTTATTTATATGTTTTAAAATTAGTTATATGAATAAAATGCTAGAATGCACTAAGAAGGATGATGTTGCTTTACATTTTATATTTTGATGAATAGGTGTTTATTCAATAATAGTATTATCTTTATAATAGTGTAAAGATATAGTTTTAAATCATGTTTCCATAATACGAAAGTATTCTATTTCTTTTAAGTTGAGAATATTATGAAACAATATAGTAGAAATGAAATTAGTTTTATTGAAGGATTAAGGTTGTTTAATTTTGACTTATCCTTTTGGGGGATTGTTATTAGCCATATGATAGCTTAAATATCAATAGTTTTATTATCAATCGAACCATGTAAAATGGACCATTACTATAATTGTAATCTAGTGAGTTATCATCTAGTGGCCAGTTGATCATCTAAGTATACTTTTTTAAATGATTGGAGAGTCATACTATTATTTGATAATTTCATTGGCTAAACGTTACATCATGAATTCTTTATAGCCAAAACCTATCTAACTGATTATGTCTCAAGACTATAGTTATCATAAGGGCACTTCATAGGAACAACTGTAAGTTAATTGTTAGGTTTAGAGAAAAATTTTGTAGTTGTGTTTTGCTCGAATTTTTGGGCACGACAGAGTAAAAGTAGGAATGTTATCTTCCATATGTGTTTTGGATGTTGTTAACTTTTTAGGAAAATGAGGAGTCACACAAAGAGTGGTGATTACTGCATTTAAGGAGGAGGATAATGGAGACCGGTAATGGCAAAGAAAGCATAGTTCAGCTTCGTTGGATAAGCCGCGCCTGCAAAGGAATCGTTGTTCCAGAGAATATAGGGGATACAACTTGCTATATTTCTTGCAAGTTTTTATTCTGTTGCTTAGTAGTAAATGTACTATGTCATGGTTGATCTTCCGCCTTCTTTTCTAGTGATGTTTGTTCAAGACTTTTGTTATGTTATGTTTTTAATAAGCATCCAATCCTCTATATAATGGATTTGGAGCATCTTAGTAAGCTAAGGAGAAAATAGATAATGCTGATTTAGATTCAGAAGTTACTCTTTCTGTTCTTCATGAATTATTCAGTTTCTATGTAATCAAAGAAGGATTTTAATGGAAGAGAGATTTTGAAGTACTTGTTGTGTTCATAGTTAATTGAAGCCAACCAAGGGGGCCCACTTGGGAGGTGGAATAGATTTAGGTAGAATAGATTCATTTATTGCAGTTTCCTATTTTCAGATAGATTTACTATATTAGTCCTGCAACATTATTACTGTGAAAGTTCTTGCAGCACTTGCAGAAAATTATCATAGTGGATGTTCTGAGTTGTTAATTAGTTTAAGTTCATTTTTAAGCTTCCTGCAATTATCTGTTGTTAGCCAAGGTGTGTTTACTATTTTGTAGCAGCAGTTTAGATTCTTCCAATGCATTTTACTTTCCTACAACATAGGTGTTATGACTTCTAAAGGAACTTAGTGCACAAACTATGCGGACCCATTTCAAGTCCTACATCCCTAGGTTGACAATTCAAGTGTATTTCATGATGGAATAGGTAATCCTTAGAATTGATATATTATCCTTGAAGGAGAGACAATGGCATGATTATCTTCATCTATTGTGAAATTGTACATTTTTGGCGCCGTTGTCGAGGATGGTGTCAAGCTAGGAACCTTCATGAGTCATTTATTTTCAGATTAGTTTGTTAGCTAGGAACTGCAAAGTTGTGGGCTTGACTAACAAGTCACCAATTTCTTGCATGCATTGAAGAAGGAGAGATGTCCATGGTAGATTCCTTCCTAAGGAGTCTTTAAAACCAAAAGAAGAATTCAAAGAACCTAAACTGCCATTTCTTGACGCAAGCCCATAGTTTACTGCATCATCATCTTTAGTAGAAGAAGACATCCAGAAAACATTTGACCTCTGTCCATTTGAGGACATATTGGCCAGCTTCCATACTAACCCTATCTCAGGACCGCCTACTATCCAGAATTCCCCAACAATTACCAACTTCCAGCCACAGTTTCAATATCCCATACCTCCAGCTATGACAGCTCCCACATTTCCATTTCCAATACCAAGTCTCGTCAATAATCCCAATCTCAAAAATATACCTGCATCAGCATTACCAAAGTTTTATGGTCTCGTCACAGAGGATCCTGATACTTTTCTATTTGAATTTGATATCCTATGCCAGAGCTTTGACTATAATAATGACAGTCACAAGCTAAAATTATTCCTAGCCACACTCAAAGAGTCAGCTTTAAAATGGTTTATGGGCTTGGGGGAAAATGTAGTAGCAAATTGGTATGATATGAGACGCCCGTTTCTTAACAAGTATAAGGAATATTGTAGGGGAAATGATTCAAAAGGTGATGACATTTTTAGAATGTCACAACGGGAAGATGAAACATTAAAAGATTGTATATCTCGCTTCCTGTTCAACTTACAAAAGAACCCACAACATACCTTGTAGGAGGAGTCCCAGAAGCTGATTTTTCTCAGAGGATTAAATGAGAACTATCTTGAAGCATTGGATTTGATGGAAGGAGGAGATATATCCCAATCTTCATGGGATGACCGATTTTCCAGAACTACTCTACGTCAGCAGTAAAGAAAGGAAGGGGATTTCGCTCAGCAATAGCCAAGGGAAGTGGCTCTGGTATTTCAAAGATGGAAATTTCAAATTTGTTGTCTGATTTCAAGCAAGACATCATCAATGATGTCATCACACATTTGGATACAATGGCTGCTAAGAAGAAACATGCAGAAGCTAAGGAGCAGTTAGCTGAGTACTGTCCACATTGCTGAAAATAGAAGAAAGATTGTCATTGCAAATTGGTCGCTAATGTGGAAAACCAACATCTTCCAACTGAGTACCTAAAGATAGAAGGAGAAGATGAGCAAGTATTCTTCGTTGCTCAACATCGGCCATGGGCCCCACGTCAAGGTATGCCACAAGACCCCTTGCAAAATTCAAATCCATATATTAATCAATGGCAAAACCATAGTGTCCAAGGTCCTCCACAATATAATCAACCTAATTGGAACAATGCTTGGAAAAATAATCCACAAAGTCAATGGTATCCTCCACAACAACTTTAATGGCCACAGTTCCCAAACCAATGGCAACCACCCCAAGGGAATTGACAGTCTACAAACCAATGGAGAGGACCTCCATAATGGTCTAACAATACCAGATACCCACCTTTACCACCTCCAGCAAATACACCTACACTAATGCCACCACCTGCAATTTTTGGACCTCAAAAATAGACTCAGTTGCTTGCACAACCTCAGCCAAATCCAAATAACCAGCAACCACAACAACCAATGCATACTGGTGATGCTTAGTAGTAGCCTGCTTATGCTCTAAATGTCACATATATACATTTGAGATCTGGTACAACCCTACCAACACCTGAACCACCTCTTATAACTGAAATACTAGATCCTCCTGCAGCATCAGCACCAACTTCTTTGCCACAAGCGGTTGACCCAACCAATGTAACTAGTTCAGCTCAAACTCAAACTATAGTTGAACCTCCTTTTCCACAAAAGCTCATACAAAGTAAACCTGCACAAATAGAGGAACAATCCTTTGACATCATTGACCAGCTGAAGAACATGCATGTCTAGATTCCTTTGTTCCAAGCTATTAAAGATGTTCCTATTTATGGAAAAGCTATCAAAGAAGCCTGTCTTAAAAAGCCCAGGAGGAAGAAAAAGGACCCAACCATAGTCCATGTTATAGGACAATTGGCTGACATCATGTTAGGGAAATTGGTTATTCCTAAATATTCTGATCCAGGAAGTCTAGTTGTGAATGTGATTATAAATGGTCAGTCAGTTAAAAATGCCTTGATTGATCTTAGTGCTGCTATAAATGTAATGACCAAGGATACTATGAAAAAGTTGAACATAGAAGGATTACAGGCTACCCCAACAATTCTACAACTCGCCCATAGTTCTACTATCACTCTTGATGGGATGATAGAGGATATAGTAGTAGCCCTAGATTCTCTAGAGTACCTTGCAGATTTTATGATTCTATCCCCAAAAGTCAACTTAGCTGGTTATCCTGTCATCTTAGGACGACCATGGTTAGCTACAAATGATGCAAATATAAGTTGTAGGTCAAGGAGTATGACCATATTGGATGGAAAGGCAACAAAATTTTTTGTCCTGTATCCTCTAGCACAACCCCAACCAGATTTAAGCACACCTATATGGCCAGATTTAGGGGATGGAGAGGAAGAGTTAAACTCTATAGTACAACTTATAATGTTACATAGACAGTCTTTTCTAGAGCTACAGGAGGAAGATTTAGTAATTCAGAGTATACTTAATAATACTTGTGTGGTAGAAAAGGATGTATCTGACAACTCTGTGTTGGAACTAACTACATATGATGAATATATTGAGAATTGTTTTCTACCTAAGGAGCCAAACATTATCAATCAGCTTTTACCATGTGAACTAGATACAAGTCCCATCTCTGAAGCTGCTATGGTTAATTTCACAACTACTGTTGAGTTGTCAAAAGGTCATAATCTCCATGTCAATAACAAACTACCTCCCAAACAGCTGAAACAGTTAATAAGGCTTCTTCAAAAACATGAAAAGGATTTTGCATGGGACTATGGAGATATGAAAGGGTTAAGCCCCACATTATGCACTCATAGAATATATATCAATGAAGGGTGCCTGCCACTTCGTCAACCCCAGAGGCGGATTAATCCAGCACTTAGGGAAATAGTTAAAATGGAACTACAAAAATTGCTTGATGCTGGTTTCATATACCCTATATCTGATAGTCGATGGGTCTCACCTCTGGTTATAGTACCTAAAAAGGGAGGGAAATGGAGGATTTGTGTAGATTACAGAGAATTGAATAAGGCAACGAAGAAGGATCATTTTCCTTTACCATTTATTGATCAATTTCTAGATACTCTGGCTGGTAAGAAATATTTTTCTTTTCTTGATGGATACAGTGGTTATAATTAGATAATTATAGCTCTAGAGGATCAGGATAAGACTACATTTACATGCCCATGGGGTACTTTTTCATACTCTGTGTTTCCATTTGGCCTGTGTAATGCTCCAACAACATTTCAAAGAGCTGTAATTAGTATTTTTGCTGACATATCACATGACTGTATGGAAATATATATGGATGATTAAACAACATTTGGAGTGACCTTTGAGGAGGCTTTGATGAATCTTGAAAAGGTTCTTGTCCGATGCAAAGAACATAATCTATCACTTAATAGTGAGAAATGTTTCATGCTTATGCAGGAAGGGATGGTTCTTGGTCATTTTATATCAGCCGCAAGGATACAAGTGGACCCAGCCAAGCTAGAGGTAATTCTAACATTGCCCACACCTACTAAACCAAAGGATGTAAGATCTTTTTTAGGTCATGCTGGCTATTATAGGTGTTTCATTCAAAATTTTAGTTAAATAGCTAGTCCTTTGTATACACTGCTGACTAAAGAAGCTGAATTCATTTGGACACCAGCATGCAATGAATCCTTCCTGTAGCTTAAGAAACTCCTCACCACAACACCAGTTCTTAAGGGACCAGATTGGTCTATTCTATTTCATATCCATAGTGATGCATCAGACTATGCTGTAGGTGTTGTTTTAGGACAAAAGCCTGCTAATCTTGAAAATGCAATCTATTATATTAGTAAAAGTCTCCATGGCCCTGAAATAAACTACACAGTAACTGAGAAGGAACTTTTAGCTGTAGTTTATGCATTGAACAAATTCTGACACTATGTAACTAGCTATCCTATTTTTGTTCATACTGACCACTCAGCCATAAAATACTTGATGAACAAACCTGCTGTAACAGGTAGATTGGCAAGATGGCTCTTATTATTGTAGGAGTTTGATATAACCATTGTTGATAAGCTAGACAAGGCCAATGTAGTTGCTGACTATTTGTCTAGATTTCAACTTGCTGATGAAGATCCAACTCCAATTGAAGATACATTTCCAGATGAGCATTTGTTCCACATAGCAACCCATACACCATGGTATGCAGATATAGCAAACTATCTTGCTGCAAATAAAATGCCCCCACACTTCTCCCAAAAAGATAGGAAGAAGCTTGCAGAGAAAAGTTTTCATTATTCATGGATAGATAACAATCTCTTCTATACTGGACCAGATCAAATCATGAGGAGATGTGTCAGGGAAGATGAAATATATGACATACTACATGCCTATCATGATGAACCATGTGGAGGCCATTTTTTAGGAAAATGAACAACATTTAAGATACTTACAACTGGATATTATTGGCCAACATTACATAAGGATGTAGCAAATTATACAAGCAAGTGTGACAAATGCCAAAGAATGGGCCGACCAACCAGATAAGATGAGATGCCACTCAATCTACAGGTTGTTGTAACACCCTTTGACAAGTGGGGTATGGACTTCATAGGGCTAATTGACCCACCATCAAATGGAAAATCCTACATCTTAGTATGTACAAATTATTTAACAAAATGGGTGGAAGTCAGGGTGATGAAAAATGCAAGAGATGAGAAAGTGGATAAATTCTTATATGAAGAATTATTCACATGTTACGGAGTTCCCAGAGAACTTGTAACAGATCAAAGAGCCTAGTTCACATCAAATTTGATCACTGAACTTATGAAAGAATACAACATAAGGCACCAGAAATCCAACCCTTATCACCCTTAGGCAAATAGGCAAGCAGAGGTCACCAATAGAGAAATTGAGGCCATTCTAACCAAGACAGTACAAATACATAGGAGGGATTGGAGCAGCAGGTTAATTGAAGCCGTCTGGGCTTACTGAACTACATGGAAGACAACAATTGGATTTAACCCATTTGAACTTGTGTATGACAAAGAAGAAATGTTGCCCATTGAATTTGAACATAAAACATTGCGCACTGCTTTGGAATTGAACATCAGCCTTCCTGCAGCACAAGAAGAGAGACTTCTCCACTTGAACTCACTGGATGAAATGAGAAAGATAGCTTTAGAAAGAACAAAGATCATTCAGAAACAATGAAAGAAGTGGCATGATGCACATATCAGGAATAAACACTTCCAAGTGGGAGATTGGGCTCTTTTATATGATTCTCGATTCAAGAAAATTCTAGGAAAATTGCAAACTCGATGGCTAGGGCCTTATGAAATTTAGTATGTATTTGATAATGGAGCAATCCAACTGACAACCATTGATCCAGTCCAGTTCAAATTGCTTGTAAATGGCCACCGATTGCACCTCTATCATAAACCATAGACCAAGGATGAGTTCCTATAATAGTTCCAACCAAGAAATTTACCAGCTCCTATGAACATAGTTCCTACAATGGGTGCAAGCCTTCTTCCTGCAGTCGTACCATAACAAGCCTTCAATGAGAACCCATAATAAAACCTCATTACATATGAGGTCCACTCTTTCATTCATTTTTCATTTTCTTCTTATCAACTCATCTCATTTCTTTGTCTACCATCCAGTCACACTCCACGTCACCCACAAATTCTATTTTTACTGCTTTCAATAAAACATGCCGTCAACACCTTTTCTGCGATCACCAAACTTCGCCAACTCATCAACTTGCATGCGGATGTACGATCTATAATTTTTAGGTACAACATTTTTTTTACTTTTTCCTCATTTTTAGCGCATAGGTTTCAATAATTATATATAATACTGCATTAAATGTATTGTATAAGCCTTAAGCCAATTTTCCATTCCTGTGCGAAAATTTTTAAGTGAGGACACTTGTCAAAATTTTGTGGGGGGTAGGGAAAGTGTATTTATTTCCAAGTGTCATCTCCACGTCACCCTAGTCATGTCCACATTATATGTTGTACTTTAGCTGCAGTCTATTTTTAATTTTAAAATCTTTATTGTATCTGTCGTACCTTTTCATTCTAATTTTGGGAAAGATTTCTCGAGTTTGACATGACTTAAAAGGACTATCATTTATACGAGAACACTTCTAGTTAAAATGTTGATGTCCTTCATAATTAATGGCATCATTATTTTACAAGCTAAACATAACGAAGCCATCTTAAGAGAATGTGGTATTGGCAATTCTCAGAAAGATCAATTTGAATTCTGAGAAGAAGGTATTTGCAGAGTGTTAAGGGGGTAAAAATTATCATGGTGGTGAGAATAGAGAAATTTAAAACTAGGCATTTTAAAGATGGGAGGTCAATTGCAATGACATGAGCCAGTTGTCCATGGTATTCTACTAGTAGATGTGGAAGTAGTTCGTAGCTTTAACGCTTGTGGATGGCTTGGATACTTCCTGCAGTTAACAAAGTTCAATGAAGAAGTAGCAATGGAGTTTATGAGGACATTTGATGAAGGATAAGCCACAGTATGGGGATTAAAAGTGTTTGCTATTGAGGAGCAGATAGCAGAAGTCACAAGACTACCAATTAATGGAGAACATTACCCAAATGAACATGATGCCAGGTCATCGCGGGCACATTTTTCTCGGCCGGGTGACCCTCCATTGGAAATCTCAAAGAAAGGGTGTAAGAGACTCTCTCTTCCAGCACCGTATCCAGAATTGGTGAACCATATCATCAGGTATTTGACCTGCGAAGGCAGATTTTCAAACTTACATGCTCATCATTTTAAGCTGCTCAGTTGTGTAAGGCATAACATTCAAGTTAATGTCCCTAATTTCCTTTACAATATGTTGTGTATTAGTGCCACAAAAACTCAAAAAGGAAATGAAAATTCTATTTCTCATCATGCCCTAGTTAAACTTTTAGTTGAAAGGTCTCTTAGGGATTCCTCCCCTATATCATGGGCAGAATTTGTTGAATTTAAAACCTTGCAGCCTCAAGCCAACCCTGTCCAGCAAAATTTAGGGAATGAGGAAGAGATTGTGGGGCCTAGTCAAAATCCAGCTGAAATAGAGAAAGAACCAGCATTACCCCCTACTGATAAATTTGTTGGGCCTATTTTAGAGGGTGATATACCTAGCTCTTCCATCAACAAAGGCAAACATAAGGTTGATGAAGAGAGCCCTAATTTTAAAAGAAAAGCCCAAAACCCTTATGTTCAAGTGGCAAAGAGAAAAAGTTCTACTCCTACAACAACTAATCCTCCAGCGTCTACCCTAGTACCATCTAAACCAAAACAGACCCACAAAGCAATAAATGTTAAAGAGGTTCCTGTACGTCGAAGCCCTCACATGCGAGGTCAAGTATCAAAACCTCATGCAGAACCACAGGTTGAGAATATTCTAGATGACTCTATTGTATAGTTGGAACCCCAAAATGTGAAAACATGTGAAAATAAGCCTGACAGTGAAATGCCATAGGATGATCAAGAAATGTGTGAGTCAAATCCTGCTGTAGTCACAGAAAATGCCCCTGAAAGTGTTCAACCTACTTCTCCACCAGTCCCTGTATACTTTAATGTTTCTGTCATACCTTATAGATCCTCCTGGTGCATCCATTATTTCCAGCAAGTTGCTAAGGAACGAAAGAAGAAAGCTATGGCCCAAGAATTCCCTTCATCTACAATTCAATCTGTATTATTTGGTTTCTACAATCACTTCATTTTTTAAAAGACCTTGTGGAAACAAGAAAGAGACCAAATGTAGAAAATAATATTTGATAAAGATGAGGAAATTGAATCCCTCAAGGAGCAGCTTGAGAAACAAAAACAATAGATGAATAAGGCTTTAAAGTTAGCTGGCCAAGTCATGGCCTATAGACCACCACCAAGGGTGTATTCTATTTGTCTGAGGGAATAGTTTCTGTTATTTTAACTAATGATGACAATAAGGAATATTGATTGTGAATTTAAAACTGCTCAAGATTTTTACAATGTGTATCAGACTCTGCCCTCATGGTAGAAGAATTTGTTGTGTGAACTATATCTGCATAATTTCATAATTCCACATGAAACAGAGTGGAATCCTTTGCTTTACATAGGATATGTTCACCTTAGGGCTTTAATTTCTTGGATGCACAACGAGACAAATTATGACAAGCAGTTAAATGCCTACAAAGATCTTGAAAAATCTGAGCCTTTGCCACTACGGGTTGAATCACATAAGCCTAATGATCTTCTAAGAGATTGGTTCAGATTAACTTATGAGAAACCAAAACTAGAGGTCAGGGCTAAAGTGTTTGCAGAAAGGGAAAAGGTTTATAGAGATTACCAAACACTCCCAAACATTACACATCAAAGAGCTTTTTCAAGGATTAGGAATCGGTGGAACCGACTGCCAGAAGCCTTAAAAAAGGCAGAACCACATAGCCCTATCAATTATGAGGTAGCTATTCATAGGGTGACCAAATATATACAACTAGGATGACAAATCAGAAAGGAACTATAGATGCCCTTGTCCTTTCAACCTCCTACGCTTCTTTGGCCTCTTTATGATAATAATGCTACTAGACTAGACCTGTTGGTTGAGGAGCACCGAGGTGAACATTGGGAGCGCACCAGAGGATTCTTTAACACCTTCAGAAGTGGGAAGAAAGGGAGAACCATAGTCAGCGACTTCATAGCTATGGCAAAGAAGTATAATGCTTGAGGACAAGCATTTGAATAGTGGGGGGTAGATGATGAGGCATATTAATGCCTTAATTTTGATATAGTTTTTATAGTTTGGACACACTCTTTATGCTTTGAAAAAATATTTTTGAACACTTGTTGTAAATATCTTGTGAACTTATGCCAAAGATAGCTAAAACCTACTAAACCTATGGCTAGTGTGTATGACATATTTTTCTTAATACTATACATAGAATGTAGTATTTCATATAACTATTTTAAGCTATGTTCTAATATCTGAGTAAAAGTAGGAATGCTATCTTGCATATGTGTTATGGATGTTGTTAACTTTTCAAGAAAATGAGGAGCGATGCAAATAGTGGTGATTACTGCATTTAAGGAGGAGGATAATGGAGACTGGTCATGGCAAAGAAAGCACAGTTCAACTCCATTGGATAAGCCGCACCTGCAAAGGAATTGTTGTTCGAGAGAATATAGGGGATACAACTTGCTATATTTCTTGCAAGTTATTATTCTGTTGCTTAGTAGTAAATGTACTATGTCATGGTTGATCTTCCGCCTTCTTTTCTGGTGATGTTTGTTCAAGAATTTTGATATGTTATGTTTTTAACAAGCATCCAATCCTCTATATAATGGATTTGGAGCATCTTAGTAAGCTAAGGAGAAAATAGATAATGCTGATTTAGATTCAGAAGTTACTCTTTCTGTTCTTCATGAATTATTCAGTTTCTATGTAATCAAAGAAGGATTTTAATGGAAGAAAGATTTTGAAGTACTTGTTGTGTTCATAGTTAATTGAAGCCAACCAAGGGGGCCCACTTGGGAGGTGGAATAGATTTAGGTAGAATAGATTCATTTATTGCAGTTTCCTATTTTCAGATAGATTTACTGTATTAGTCCTATAGCATTATTACTATGAAAGTTCTTGCAGCACTTGCAGAAAATGATCATAGTGGATGTTCTGAGTTGTTAATTAGTTTAGGTTCATTTTTAAGCTTCCTACAATTATCTGTTGTTAGCCAAGGTGTGTTTACTATTTTATAGCAGTAGTATATATTCTTCCAATGCATTTTACTTTCCTACAGCATAGGTGTTATGACTTCTAAAGGAACTTAGTGCATAAACTATGCTGACCCATTTCAAGTCCTACGTCCCTGGGTTGACAATTCAAGTGTATTTCATGATGGAATAGGTAATCCTTAGAATAGATATATTATCCTTGAAGGAGAGACAATGGCATCATTATCTTCATCTATTGTGAAACTGCATAGGGTTTATAAGAGCAATTACATATGTTGAATGGATATCTAATATTGTAGCAGTCACGAAGCTCAATAAATCCATTCATGTATGCTTGAATTTTAGAGACTTAAATCTTGCATGTCCTAAGGATGACTTCCCACTTTCAAGCATAGATGCAATAGTTGACTTTACAATGGATCACTCCATGTACTCATTAATGGATGGTTTTAGCGGCTACAATCAGATAAAAATTGCACCCGAAGACCAAGAGAAGAAAACCTTTACATGTCCTTGGGGTACCTTTTTTTGGAACGTCATGCCCTTCGGCCTCAAAAATGCTGGAGCCACATACCAAAGGGCGATGACAACTATTTTCCATGATATGATGCACACTTTTCTAGAAGATTATGTGGATGACATATTGGCAAAGTCACACAAAAGAGAAGATCACCTACAAATTTTGGAAAAGATATTCACAAGATTGGAACAATTCAAAGTGAGACTTAATCCAAAAAAATGTGCTTTCGGGGTCCAATTTGGAAAATTACTAGGCTATATAGTTTCAGCAAAAGGGATTGAAGAAGATCGGAAAAAGGTCCAAGCCATAATGGATATGGAGATTCCAAAGAACATAAGTCAAATGAGGTCTCTCCAAGGCAAGATTCAATCAATAAGGAGATTTATCTCTCAATTGGTGGAAAAGTGTCATTCATTCACAAGGTTACTACACAAAGACACTATTTTCATGTGGGATAAAGAATGTGACAAAGCCTTCACCTTGTTGAAGACTTATCTAATAAATCCACCAATCCTAATGCCACCAATGAAGGGAAAACCATTGTTGCTATACATATCTGCCATCGAGAGGTCTCTAGGAGTTCTTTTGGTGTAAGAAGATGAGAAAGGGAAGGAAAGAGTGATCTACTATTTGAGTAGAACTTTGATCAAATATGAACTCAATTAGACATTCATGGAAAGAACTTGTTTAGCGGTTGTCTTTGCATCACAAAAATTAAGGCATTACATGTTGATGCACAAGGTGAAACTTATTGCAAAAATTGATCCCTTAAAATATTTGGTAAGCAAAACTGCCTTAATAGGTAGGATAGAAAAATAGATCATGATATTAAGTGAGTTCTACATTGAGTATGTGGATAGGAAATCCATAAAAGGACAAGTGATAGCAGATCACTTACCCATTGATTTCTATGCAAACTATTCAAGTGGAGTTTTTGGATTCAACAATTGTCAAGATAGAGGCCAAGACATGGAAGTTGTATTTCGATGGCTCATATACACAAGGAGGTTTCAGGGCCGGCATACTATTGATTACCCCTCAAGGGTACACTATTCCCAAGTCCTACAAACTTTTGTTCCCATGCACAAATAACATAGAAGAATATGAGGCTTTGGTCATTGGCATTAAGATGGCTTTAGAATGGAATGTCACCAAATTACAAGTGTATGGAGACTCTCAATTGATAATCAATTAGATCAATGATGAATACAATACCAAAGATGAAAAACTAATGCCATAAAAGACCATGATAGATGGTTGGAAAAAGAACTTTGCTTTGATAACCTTTGAGAAAATTCCTAGAGAGAAGAACAGAGCAACAGATGTAATGGCAACCTTGGCTTCCCTACTTCAAAAACCAGATCAGAATGAAAAGTATGAATTCTTGGTGGAAGATTTGGCAAAACCAGTGTTTGACCTTCCCGACACCCAAACTGTTTCCCTAATCAATAGACATGACTCACCTTGGTACGGTCCTATCTATACCTATCTCAAAGACCAAGTGTTACCTATAGACCAATCTCGAGCCCAAAAATGAAATTTTATTTGACAATCAGCCTGTTACATAATACTTTCCAAAACATTGTATCGTAAGGGTCTTAACAGGACATTACTTAGATGTCTAGAGGAAAAAGAGTCTAAGTTATCTTTAAGTGAGGTTCATGAGGGCATTTGCAGGTTGCACTCAAGTGGATTAAACCTAGCCAAGAAGATCCTTCATATGGGGTACTTCAGGAAAACCTTAGAGAAAGATGCTTGTCACTTTGTCAAGATATGTGGCAAATATCAATATCATGGTGACATGATACATGTGCCAGCACAAGAGTTGCACCCATTTGTTACACCATGGCCATTCTATCAATGGGGATTTGACTTGATTGGCATCATATATCCACCATCTTCCAATGGGAACAAGTACATCATCACCGCTATGGAGTATTTCACAAAGTGGGTAGAAGCCATTCCTTTGATCACGGCTATGGGCAAACAGATCTCCATGTTCATACTGGAGCACATCATTTGTAGATATGGTATCCCTCACACCATAATCATAGACAATGGAAAACAATTCAAAAACAAAGAGGTGGATGAACTTTGCGACACATTCCAT
Source organism: Chamaecyparis obtusa (assembly GCA_027943335.1). Classification (NCBI taxonomy): domain Eukaryota; kingdom Viridiplantae; phylum Streptophyta; class Pinopsida; order Cupressales; family Cupressaceae; genus Chamaecyparis; species Chamaecyparis obtusa. The sequence goes on from BSBK01005292.1 coordinate 553,872, forward strand.
ATTACTCATCACTCTTCATCCATTTATTATCCTCAAGGAAATGGACAAGCCAAAGCTACAAATAAGAACATTTTGAAAATCTTGAAGAGATCGGTAAATAAGTTAGGAAGACATTGGCACGTGAAAATTAACTTGACATTATGGGCCTATAGAACTAGCATTCTAACACCTACAGGAGCTACACCGTTTTCACTAGTTTATGGAGCCGAAGCTGTTCTACCATTGGAGGTTGAAATCCCATCTTTACGAGTATCATTGCAAGGTTTGATAACAATTGAAGACTATAGGGTTTCCTAACTTCAATAATTAGAGTTGCTAGAAGAACACCAAACACAAGCCTATGAAGACTTGAAAGTCTATCAGAACAGGATCTTGAGAGAATACAACAAGCATATCAAACTGAGAGTCTTTCAAGTGGGTGACTTAGTACTAAGAGAAAATCCAAAAAAGCAAGCCAAAAGAGAGAAGAAGGGTAAATGGGAGGAAAATTGGCTTGGCCCATTCATCATTGTTTCTTCATTTGGAATGGGAACTTATAAATTAGCAAATTGTGATGAAGAAGAGCTACAAGAACCTATCAATAGCATCCATCTAAAGAGGTTCTATACATGAGGTAGATGAAAGAGTATAAAGAGTATCAAATGAGGAGCATCATATTTATTGTACATAGTCAAAAGAGATCTTGAAAATACCAAAAACAAAAAAAAAAAAAGTAAAAAAAGAAAAAAGTGCCTTGGTGAAAACCTAGCAATAGGTGCCTTGGTAGCAAAAAAGAGAAAAAGACCCAAAAAGTGAAAACTTGGCAATCAAGCGCCTTTTGTTCACTTAAGTCATTTCCTAGTTGCATGTGTACATATTGCATTCCCAACATCTCACTTGTAAAATCTTCATTGCATCTATCATTTGTACATAGTCATAATAAAACCCATCAGCTACATTGTTGCATTGCCTATTTTGCCCTAAGTTTCTCGCACGATCACATTTATCACTTGGGGGCAAGAAAGGATTGGATTTTTGGTACAAACAGATTCAATTAGTGCTACATTCGGTCACAATATCAGAGAGAGAATTATCAGAGCTTCACAAGAGAGAGATTTTCATGAACCTTTGATGGATATCATTGTTCACAACCAAGTATTTTTATTCCCCAACTTGATCCTTAAGCCTTCATTGACTTTATTATTCAAGATTAAAAATTGACAACACTTTAAAGATCATAATATTTGGAAATCCTATTTGAAAACCTTGATACATTTCAAAACACTTGAAGCTTTCTTTTGATAATCTTTATGGAATTGAATTTTATCACATCTTTTTAGCTAATCGATGATGTTTCAACTAGATTGGCCATGATAGAGACATTATATTTTCTTGCCTTTGAGTGACTGTTTTCAGGAAAATTCATCAACTTATGAGAATTCATCTAACGACATGGTCATCAAAGAACCATCAAGGACTATCACATAAGATGAAGAATTGACCTTTGCTTGTTTACGCAAATGAATACCTTGGCTATTTAGATCTTCCATATCTTAATACCAAAATCCACTTGCAAAATTGAATCCGTTGAAACCTGTATTCATACTCTCATAGCTTGGTCATCCAACTAGTGAGGGTTGTATTAAGTTTCCAAAGAGGTTACCAAAAGTGATAAAAAGTGGTATTCATATCATCATGATGTGGTCAGTGATGGTTGTACTAGCTTTTGGGTCCCAAAATGCTCAATAATGAAAATTTATCTCTATGGCATTTCTTTTCTAAAAACTAGTGACGCATAGTTGCATTGCATTGCATTATCATTTTAGATTAAGTGCATTTGTTTGTAGTTATTTTTCCACGGACAAGGGGGTGTATTAATAATCTTGGTTGGTCAAAACATTAAAGAAATGAGGGGTTCAATCAAACGTCTTATACTTGTTATCAATCAATCATGTGAGATTATCTTTTGCATTCATGCATATCATTACTCATTATTCATTATCCATATGAGAAAAAGAAAAGAGAAAAGATTCATTACTCATACATCATCTGCATACACATAGTTAAGGATAGAATCGCATACATTGAAAAAATAAAAAACATAGGGGCATCCACATCCATATTTCCATTAAAGGTTTACATCCATATACATTGAAAAACAAAAAAAAATATCAAAATTCATAACATCATTGCATTCATCTATCTATATCATAAATGAGATACACTACATCCATAGCATAATCAAAGTAAATGCATCATAAAACATCATATAGCTGCATATAAAGATGATCTCACATGAACACATCACAAGAATCAAGGAAAGTATATCATCATATAAATGTTCATAATATCAATGAGCCATCAAATCAGTACATCAAGATACAATGTCAACAAAGTGATACATCAAGTCTTGATCAATAAACATAAAACATGATATAATAGACATCAACATGAGGAACAACTCTGTCATCAAATCATCATGATCCTATAGCAACACCTAATCCATCTGGACCCCTGTCATCCTATCTATCCTATGAAGGAGGACCCTGAGAAGTGCTAGCCATACTAGGTCTCTGAGTCACATAAGTCATAAACTACTGCATAAAAGTAGCCACCTGGTCTAGTCTACCAACAAAAGTGGATACATCTGTCCCTAATGACTGAACATCTCATGATAAAATATCAATACTAGGAGCACCTTGTGAACTCTGACCCATATCCTATGATCTAGGAACCTATGGAGGCACTTGTTGTGCCAGAATTTGATCCTATTGTACCTAATCCTGATCTTGATGTGCTAAGTTAACCCACTGTAACTGAACCAAAGGATCTAAACCACCAAGAATCCATTGAGAAACATCTACATGCACCTATCTTTGAGCCCTCTGCTATCTCTATCATCTTTGCTATCTATCACCTGCTGCTACTCTAGGACGTACAATCTTAGCCCTAGAATCCTATTGAACTTGTCCCCTAGCTCTATCCCTACCATGTCCACCTCTCACTCATGGTCCATCTCATCCTTGAACCATGACTTGAGGAACTCTCTGACCTCTCTGCACCCATTTTCTCTGACATCTCCTCCTGCCACCACCACCATCCCCATCATCATTAGCTCTGTCATCCTTTGCTCTCTCATCACATCCAGGGATAGGCTCTGCTGGATCTATAAATCTAAGGAATCTATTCCAAGCCCACCAGTCTTGATACTCATGTGACATACTAGCATCAGCAACACCCCCAAGAAAATCCCATCTACAGTATGCCAAATGAACAATCTGATCACAAGAAAAGATAATAATCAATCCGAGCACCCCACATAGATCACTCTGCCTGGACTCTAGCATATAATGTTGTACCCTATGGCATGTCCTGCACTCTACCATACTATCTAGAGACTCGACCAAAGAAGAACCACTCAATCACTATAGTAGCTCTACCAATCATCCACCGATGAGAAAACATATATGGAAGCTCATCATCATCCTCCCTCCATCTCTCACAACCTATATATGGATGCCACTGAACTTGATCAAGATCATCAATCTGATGGTGCCAATACTCAAGCTTTCCCAGATGATGTTGGAAAACCATGCCACCATATAGAAAAGCATAAGGAAATCCTCATCGCTGAATCCTGTCTGATACTGGCCTAGTAATGGGAAGATGCTCCCATACCCATAACTGTAAGATCACAATGCTTGATGAAAAAGAAGCACTCTCTCTCTATATATAACCTCGTGCAAGTCATGATAAAGCTAAGAGAGAACACATGAGCCCCAATCAAACTATCGAGGCTATGCAAGCAAGTCCTCGAGTATCCTGTTCCATCCAACTAAGAAGCTAGGACCTCGCCAGTTGGGAAGAAATAATCCACCGATAAGAGCACCCAATACTACTGGTAATGTGGGGAATGAAGCGAACTGTGCCCACGTAATCATGTCATCATCAATAGTGTTGTCTCCAAACACTCATTTGTAGACTGTACTATCATACACAGAGTCATAATATACCATCTCCCCTCGACAAGGAATGTGTAACAATCTATACACGTCCTCTGGAGTGATGGTCATCTCTCCAAAAGGTAGATGGAAGGTATTGTGGTTAGAGTGCCAACACTCTACGAAAATGATAAGTAGGCCATGGTTCAGATGGAACTCTGGGATGTCAAGCAGGAAGTTGAGACTGCATAACTCAATCACTCAAAACTTAGTCGAAGTCAAAGTCTGACCTAACTCAATGACCCATGAAGCGATGGTCCATATATACAACTTATGAAAATGTGCCTATTTGGAAAAAATCAAAAGAATCATATCAGTTTTCTACATTAGTGAATCATTTTAAGTCAATTAGTTCTATCAGAATCAAAGTATCAAACAATCAAACCCAGTACCATTTGTTCATGTCTCTATGTCTTGAGAACGAATTATCAATCCTACCTATCAGTTTTTCCATCCTATCAGATCAAAAAATCAAATTCATTGGTACCATTATCTTGATATTCTAATCAATTTTTTTGTTAAACTACAAAAGACCTTTCCATCCTAGGAAATCAATCAATCAGTCAAACTTATCAAATTTTTATCAGAAAATCAAATCAAGTTGGAAATTTCAAAAAAAAATTCAAAATCCTGCAGGTGTCATTTGCCTATTACCACGTGGCATTTTACCTTACGCGATGCAAAAAAGGTACTATGCGGCACTTTATCATTATCACACATGACTTAACATTTCAAGCGGTATTTTACAACACTAGGCGGTATTTTAAGGAGCCTAGGTGGCATTAAAAAGCTAGGGTTTTATATGTGGAAAAACATATCTAATTTGGCATGCAAACCCTACTATTATGCGTAAACATATCAGCATCAGGTGAGACCTAAAAGTTCCTAAGTGACACTTTACTACGTGGAGGCATGAGTAAAAAGCGTGGATGTGTCACTTGACAAGGTTATGCGGCATTTCACTAATCCTAAGCGGCATTTTGCAAATTTAAAACTATGACATAATGTAAAAGATGCAATAAAAGTGGAAAAAGAGCAATAAATGCACAAAAGGAGATTTGAAATGAATCACTAGAGGTCCATAGTCCAATGACCTCTGATAGCGACGACCCCTCTTGAACTGATGCTCTCTGATAGGCACAATCATCATGAAAATCAATGAAGGATCACAACAAAATCTCAACAGTCAAAAGTGAAAATGAATAGTAAATCTAGGGTTTTCAACCTATTTAAGCTAATTTTGACCTAATTTAGTGCTAAATTTTGACTTTGACCTAATATCAATCTATCATCAATCAAACCGGGGCATTATCAGAATCAACATATCATCAATGTTTTTCAGAAATGAAAACATATTGGATCAATCAATCAATTAATCAATAACATCAAATTTCAAATCAAGAAATCAATATGTTTTATTTCTGAGGGGGCATCAGAGTATCAAATTGGCATCAAACATCAGTGAATCATGGGCATCAAAATTTTTGAACTATTATCAATGGGGCACATATCATTTATCAAATCAGATTAGAGGCATATCATATCAAGCAGCAATCAATTTCATATCAAGACCTAGCAATCATATCAGTGTATTAGTAAATCAGGACCTAAAAGTGATCAGGACTAAAATGTTATTTGAATCAATGTTCTTTGCACATCAATTCAAAGAGGGGCATTTGTAGACACTCAAAAATGGACAAGTGTTTTAAATCATTAAAATGACTCAAAATCATCAAAATGCACTAATTCTCATAAAAAAGGACCAAATTTAAATGGACATTTATAAATCAAAGTTGGACAAAATCAATAAAATCAAAGGAAAAATTAAATAATGATATTAAATAATTAAATACAAGCTTAAAGGGGTCAAAAACACTATATAATTGATTTTAATCAATTAATTGTATAGTTTTAAATCAAAAATCAAAGTGAACCTATTCCCTACATGGCTAATTTAATTAATTGATGGAATTTAATAAATCCTAATATCTTTCAACAAAAATTGAGCAACCAATGAGAATTAAGAACACAAAAGCACATGGATCACTCAAAGGAATTGAATCTCAATCACACAAATTCAACTTTGAATCTCATCCACTCAATTTTGTCCTTTTGTCCAAAGCTGACAAACATTTAAATTGTCCCCCCA